>CAIGRO010001284.1:0-22786 GCA_903798355.1 Fraxinus baroniana
AATTGATTTGAAACAATTGAAGATTAACCAGATTGAAAGAAATTAATTGGATGTATTAATGGAGAATATTCGGTAAAAAAAAAAAATCATAAGTTTCGAGAGTTAAATTCGAAAATTGAAAATTTGGGGACTGAATAACAAACAATCGAAACTTGCGTCGAGTCAACTATAATGATTTTCAAATGAAGAGGACTTAATTATAAATATTAGAAGTTGAAAGACCAACAATTAAAAGAGGTTTGTAGATTTTTATTACGCATATATTCAAGCTGAAGCGTATAGAGTTTCATTATACACATATATTCAAATCGAAACTTTGAGGATTTATTGTACATGTATTATACTAGCCCAAAATGAGGGAAAAATGAAAAATCAATCAAGAAGTCAGAATTTTAAGATTTTACAAGAAGATGGCAGAATTTTGGCGCAAGATCTTCATCTTTTTCCCGTCTTCCTTAAAACTCGATGATGAACTTTAATTTTTTTTTCTTGTGTTATTATTCTCCTTTGATGTGTAATTATTTATTTAGTTAGGATGAATAATTGTAACTTAATTTTAATTAAAAAAATTTTTAATCTCCATTTGATTTTTATGAGCGGTAATTACGTCGAAAAGCGGATTATTTGTTCGGATCACGTAGTAAAAATCGAGAGCTAGTATAAAAGTGTAGAGACACCTTATATAGTTAAGTCAATCGTTATATGGATTCTTAGAGATTTAAAGTATTTAACTAAAGTGTATCCGGATTCACATAGAGATATGTAATTAATTTAGTTAAATAGAATCAATTTGAACTTGAGAGAGGCATTTGAACATGTTAAAAACATTCGATCGGGTAAACATAATCAATTGTTATAAAATTTGGTAGTTGATATTGATGGGATAACTATGGCAAACTTGAGGGTGTTTGGTGTGGATTAAAATCATATTTTAAGTGGATTGTGATATAAGTTTTTGAAATGTGTGGTTGAAAGAGTTGGAATCTATGAAAAATGTGGTTGATATTGATTGCTTGACTTTAACTTAAATTAAAATCAGATTAAAATCTGGCACAAACATGCCCTTAAACCATCATATTAAAAAAAATTAACTTTTATTATTTAGTTTATTTAAAATAAAAATCACAAAAAGAAAAATAACAACTTCTATTTATTTTCAATCAAATTGAAATTAGGACTAATTTAATTAACGGTTAGATAGTAGTTTTCGTGGAGACGACATTTTGACTCTTATATTTAGAGTGTGTTTGGTAGAGATTAAAATCGGATTAAAATTGAAAAACTAGTCGTTATTGTTGACTTTTATTAGACGAGTGGGACCCAACGACGACCATATTTTCAATTTTAATCTGATTAATAGCCCTACTAAACGAGCTCTTACTTTATTACTTATTACGATTCGTATTGTGGGATATAAAATCGAAAACAATTATTTTCTTTTCCCACTTTTTTATAGTAACCAACCTGTGCAAACTTCCATTTTTCTATTGTATTTGATGCCCATGTATGAATTTTTATTTTTTTTTAAAAAAAATAAAGACACGCCATAGTTGGTTATTTTATAAATTCATAAAAGAAAAAATCAATGGCTCATTATTATTTAATAATTATAAAATAATAATTTTACAAGATTTAAAAATAATGTGCATGGCACGATGGATGGTAGACGAAAAGGATAGAATCCAAAATTGATTTTCACTAAATAACAGTGGGCTCACGATAATCATAACTAATCAAACTGTCATCAAAACTTTTTTGAAATCTAAGTCGACTAACTCTCTACCTACCTTCACTTTTTGGTAAACAATCTCTAACTCGAACAATCTATCGACTTAGGTAAGATAAAAATCAAAAAGTTACCACATGTTACACATTTTTAACCGTTGTCCATTTACTTTTTCTGAATTCAGACCCTTGTCAACTTTTAAAATATAAATATTATCTAGAACCTGTTTGGTTTGGATTTTACAATTATACAGTAGATCAATTCTCATTTTTTAACCACACATTCTTCAATAAAATAATATTTTATATCACATCAATACTTTTTGCTTCCTTTTCAACCACACATTTTCCATCATATCACTATTCAAAATCAATTTTTCCTCCAAAAAATCTAAACCAAACAAGCTCCTAATATTGAGTGCCAAATAATACTCCAACCTCAAGGATTGAAAAGTAGGGGGTCGTTCTCTTTGTGTTTCAATTTTATATTTTGAATTCATTTTGGGTTTTATATTTTGAGTGTCTATTTTGAGCTTGTTGAAAATATGTTCTTTTTGACATTTTGAAAAATTGTTTTGAAAACACCCGAAACGCATTTTGAAAATTTTGACTTGATTATAACTGAAAACATTCAAAACGACAAATTTGTCTTTTTGAATTTTCTTTATAAATTTTTAACTTGTTTTCAAAAACGCGTTTTTTGAAATAGAAAAAAGAGTACGTTTTTACTGTTTGAAAAAATCGAAAACAGAAAATGACTTGAAAATGGTAAAAGGAGATGTCCTAAGAGTTTGCGAAAATGTGGAGAAGGGGAAATAATTGAGCTGCGACAAAGTCCAAGTCTGCCCTCGTCCAACTAATCTCTTGTATATTAAGAAAAGAGTAAGAAAATTCCACCAAATTTGTTTTAGTAATGACAAGATGGTTTACATTATCAAATAGATTGAGTGGCCCATGAGTTCAACCATTGAGAGAGAAATCAAGAAACCAGAAGCCATATCATTCTTGATGCCGGCGGCTTTTATCCATCCCTTCAATGTCTCATCATATAAAGAAAACCAGTAATAGAAAGCATAGAACCAGTTGCTTTCTGGGTTGTTTTGGATTTTCAGTTAAGGATGATAAGGAGAAAAAGATATCTGGCGGCGTCAGAGGAGGCGGCGGTGGAAAAGACAAATACGGTGGCCAAAGAATTTCCCGGTATTGGTTCAGAAGAACGAAAAAATCGTCTGCTAAAACTGTTCCGGTTAACGTCGTCTCCAAATTTGCCCCAAAGTTGAGGGCAAGCAAGGAAAATCATGTTCTTAACAAAGATATGAATTTGTATGCTACAAGTGATCAGCTTCCGGCTGCCGCCAGCGGCGGCGGTAGTAATCTCAACATGGTTATGGCAGCAGAATCTGATCAAGTTGGCCTCCACAAATCTAGTGAGGTACATATTATGTGATCTTTCTTAATTAAGAGCCAAGAAAATATCAATTCCTACTGGACAAGACAAGTCGAGTTTATCTTTCTGAATGTATGTTTCTAATTAAAATCAGATTTTAATCTAAGTTAAAGTCAAACAATCAATATTAATCACATCTTTCATGGATCCCACAGTTTTTTAACCACACATTTCAAAAACTTCTATAACAATCTACTAAAATCTAATTCTAATTCCCAACAAAATAAACTTATTTGATTGTCCCATATGCAAATTATCTAATCTTCTATATGATTTTTAGCAAATTTTGATAAAAGTTGATGAAATATGTGATTAAAAAATTGTTAAAAATTATGGTGCCAATAGAATATGTGTTTGAAAATAAATTTGAGAAAAAATAAGTTTCAAGAAATGAAGATCAAACAGGGACTAAATAAGCACCTAAAATAGGGCCAACCATTCTCTTAGTCTCTTAAACCTATGACATGGGTCGACGATCGACTTAATTTTCTTGTAGATGGATTTAGCCCTCGTTTGGGATCCATTAAAATGAGCTTTTCAAGATAAAATGAGTTTTGGGATAATAATTTTTTGAATAACATGTGGTTAGAAAATTTTAAAAAAAAAAAAAAAAATTGAGTTTACCTTTAACATTATTTCATGGTGGAATTTATGGTTACATATAAGTTTTGGAAAAATGAAGTCCGGTAGGGCTTAATAATTGACTTGAAATTTAATTAGATGTCATTGTTACTTCAGGCCACGACAAACAATACTGACGAGCACATCATCCTTGAAAAGGTCAGAAGTTTGGGAGCAGAAAATGGGACAATTAGGTACCACGTTAGCCGGTCGAAAGCAAGTAAGCGACCTTCGAAGTCAGTGGCTGGAGCCGCTGGACAGGGAATTTGCGACCGTGGATCAAATGAAAAGAATGCAAAATTTGGGTCACTCGTTGGGATATCAATTCTAGTTGGTATACTTGGAATTATGTTAATTTGGGGCAAATTATGTGCCATTCTATGCACGGCCATATGCTTCTACATCATCACTAGTTTTCAAACACAACAAAGAAACGAATCGGACGTGAAAAAGGATTCATCGAAGGAGCTTGATGAATCAAATTTCAAAGAGTATAAGAAGAAAGTCGTGTTACAAGGATTTCTCGAGCGATCAAATCAACGTAAGTAAACTTATCAACTTTTTTGTATTCTTGTAAGTGAATTTGGTTTGTCATTTGTATATGGTCAATTTTTTTTCCTTGTTGGCGGCTCTCAATCTATTGCCTAGAACAAATTGTTGCTTTAGGGTCTCTTTCGATTTAAATTTTTTAGAATAAATTTTGCGAAAAGTGTTTTTTTTTTTTTTAAAGTTAAGCTGAATGTACAGAATTATTCCTCTGTCAGAAGCTTCATTAATAGGTTGTGACCCCATTTTTTTTGGGAGAATATATTTTGCAATAGTAATTTTTTTTAAGAATATAGTATTAAAAATTATGATTTTTTTTAAATTTACGTGTAAAATTATTTTATTGAGAGAATGTATAATTGAAAAAAAGTTCGAAGAAAAGAAGAATTTTAAAAAATTTGTATCGAACAAAAATTTTTCGTCAGTCAAAAATAATTCACGTGACGATGAGCTCAAGTCACGTGAAAATGTGGGTCCATAGTGGGGCTAGGGTTGTCTGGTCGTATGAACAACGATTTGGTTCGTTAATATTCTTTGTTGACTGATTTTTTAGGATAAGATCCAGACTAATTTTTGAAATACATGCCCTGCACAAACAAAATGGAGTTGGTACTTGCGACTTGGCCTTCTTGCAGCGAAATTTCGTTTTAAAATAATTATTTTTGTCTTTTCGTTTCCCTTTTATGTAAAAAAATGCATTATCGTTTAATATCAAGAAATTTTCATAATTATCTTGTATAATTTCATACTTGCCATTTTTAAGAGATAAATATGAAAAATAGAAAGTAGAATTTCATCATTTGATTAGAAAAAATATATGATTGTTTTGAAAATAAAGAATAAGAGTTGCTAGCTTGAAGCATTAGCTACGAAAGAAATGAAGTATTTGATTGGCAAAAACATGTTAGTCAAGGAGTAAATAGGTTCGCACTCTACTTCGTTAACCATGAATGATCAAGATTGATGACAAACACATTGCATCAAAAATTATTCGCTAAAAAATGTGTATGCCACAAGCACACATGTCATGTACAAGTAATAAAGTTGACCAACGAGTCTGAGTTGTTAATCCCATGAAGAATGATTAATTAATTAATTACACAACAATTGATTTAATTCTAACGATGAAACATATGGCTGTTCGTGGGTCGGTTCGGTTTTGTTCAGTTCCAAAATTTTTGGGTATTTAATAAATAGATCTGTCGAGTCCAAATATAATTATGGAACCATTCGGGTTCAATTCCGTACCATAATTAATTTTTTTAATATTTACAGCAACACTACATAAATATAACTAATGATATTTTATTCGTAACTTTTACACATTAACGTAGCTCAATTCAAAAATATATAAATAACTGGCTGTCGTATAACATTAATTCAATGCATACAAATACCAAAAAGTAGATATCAATATTAAAATGTCGGCGATCCATATCAATAATTCATTTGCTTCAAGCAGTCTGTCTGCATAAAGAAAATGAAATATAATTTAAAAGTTATAAAAATAAAATGTCGGGATCTATATCAAGAATTCATTTAGTTAATAAAATATTTTTAAGTATTTGTAATACTTACCAATTATTTGATTTAATCATCAACTGCTTGACTTATCATTGTAAAAAACTCTATTAAGATATAATTATTGCGGAGGTCCATAATCTTTATAAAAACTGCAAATGGATTTCAAATTTCACTGTTAAGAATCTTGTCTTTAAAATGGGCTAATGAGTTTTAAAATGATTTGAGTTTTAAAATTAAAATTATGAAATGATATGATTTATTTAATTAATTTGTTAATTTATTTAGAAAAAATAAAAATAATTTAATTAATTCAATAAAAAAATTAAAAAATATTTAATTTCTGTTCCTGGTCTAGACTCGACCTAAATCTATCGGTTCTCGATTCAGGTACCCGTTCGGATATTTAACTTGGCCCCTATTTTAAGTAATTACATTTTTCGAGTGAAATCAGCCCTAATAGTAAATTTAACCTACGATATTTCTATATCGATTAAAATTCAATAGATTGCATTAACTTTTTGTGAAAAATAATGCAACGGGTCAATTAGGATTATGCGTATATCTTTATCTTCTAGAGAACTTAGGGTATTTACTATTTGACCTAAAATGCACCACGTTCTCTTAAAAATTGTACAAATCACTCAACACAATAATTTAAGAATTTTTCTCCTTGTATAGAAGAAGTCCTTTTGTAAAAATTACCGACTCTCACATGGGGCTGGGTCCCTGTGATTTAAATAGTAAAAAAAATGGGCCCCACCTTGATATGTGTAATTTGTATGTTTTATAGAAAAAAAATTTCTGTACACGTAGAAGTGCTCATAATTTAATGACCAAATAAATAAATAAAACATTAAATAAAATAGTAAATATACTCGACTAATGACTCAAATTTCTTCTTTTTGAGACTTTCTCAATATGAGAATGAATAATGCTATTGAAAGTTAATTACAGCCACATCATTGATAACAAAACTTTGAAAATATACATTTTGATTTGGGAAAAGAGCATTTTGAATATAAACAATTCAAGTAGATTACCATTACACATCCCATCATAATTACAAATCTGTGCAGTTAATGAGTAATATTGGATGGCTCAAAAGTGAGACCTTGAGTAATGACTAATAAGTATGCACACAGAGGTTTTGGAATTGGAGGGCTCAAGCCATGAAGAGAATTGGAAAGGATGAGAAGTGATTGTGAGAAGATGAAAGATTGAAGGCCATGTACAATCTGCATTAAGAGGGGAAAAAGAAAAGTTTAAATCCCAAGTCGACCACAAGTAGGAAAACACTCGATGTCCTCCAAGACTTGTCTCGTATCACGGTCTAATTCGACAGAATTAATTAAAGGCCCTTTGGCATGATTTTTGAGAAGTAAAAAAGTGTATTTGAAATTCAAAGGTAACTTTTAAATTTATTTGATTAATTTTCTCAAAAAAATGCTTTTGAGGTTCAAAAGCTGTTTTTGAGTCTGTTTGATTAATTTTATAATAGTACTTCTTATAATTAAAAAAACTTTTAGAGAAAAATGACCAAATGTGAAATCATCTAAAAGTTCTCAAGGAAAGGAAATCCCTTTTAAAAATGAGTTTCTTGGCACTCGTTGAGATAACTTTTTTCAAGAAATTGTTATACAAAAAGTAGAAGTCCTGACAAATGAACCTTAATTCTGATCACAACTTTTATTGGCCACCCATGCTTTTATTTCCCTTGCACATGGTCCGTTATAATTTCACGTGATAAACTATCACTTAATGAGTGCGTTGTATTGGAAAAAAGCTATATATAATAACGAACAAAATTTAACTTTTTTTTTCTTTAATCTCGTTCAATTCAACACGTCCAACATATGACAAGATTGTTTCAAAATAAATTAAAGACGAAAATTTACAACACAATTATGAATCAACCATGCAATCATGATATTTTTTATTTCAACATAACCTCCAAATTCACCTAACCAATACATATATGCTAAATATCTTCAGCCATACAAACAAATAACATACATAAAATCAACCATGCAATCAAGATTTTTTTTATTTCAAGTTTTCAACATAACCTCCAAATTCACCTAACCAATACAAATTAATAGGCTAAATATCTTCAACCATACAAACAAATAACAAACATAAAATCGAAAAGAACCAATGACACACCAAACTTCATTAATTTTTCATAGAACTAAGAATATTCTGAATCTCTGATTTGTCACGCCTGAAAAGCTTGACCTGGAGACCATACTTCATGTACATTGTTAACGCCATCTTTGGCACCACCGGGTGGTTTTCCACAACCACCACCCGGTAGCGGTATAGGATGGCCGCAGCGGCGAATTTCATCTGGTAATAAGCAAAATCCTTTCCTAAGCACAACCGCGGGCCGCCATTAAAAGCCGTAAATTTGTAGGCAGATTCACTCGTGAATCGGCCGTTGTTTAGCCATCTCTCTGGCTTGAATTCTCTGCAATCTTTGCCCCATATCTCTTCCATTCGCCCCATAGCATATATTGCATACACAACTTTTGTTCCCTTCTTCACTACTGTTCCATCAGGGAATTTATCATCTTCGAGTACCTACACGACATAAAGTACCATTCAATTTTTTTCCTTTGAAAGTATCTAGATTTAGCAAAAAAAAAAAAATCTCGTTGTACAGTAAATTTCTTACCTCTTTATGGTCAACTGGGACTGAAGGGTACAACCTCAGAGCCTCCGAAAGAGCTGCCTGAAGATACTCCATCTTCTTCACCTCCTCTGGTTTCAACACAAAATCGTTTCCCTTTTCTTTATTATCTTCTCTTCCATTTATTATCCCACAAATTTCAGCAAGAATTTTTTGTTCTACTTCTGGATTTTGATTCAGAAGCCAGAAAAACCAGCTTAATGCAACTGAAGAAGTGTCTCTCCCAGCAAGAATGAAGTTCACACAAATATCACGCAAAAACTTGTCTGAAAATGGCTGTTCTTCGTCATCTTTCAAACCCATAAACACTGTTAAAAGATCTGTTCTTTGTTTATTAACATCTGATGATTCCAGGGAAAGTTCTTTCTTTCTACTACGAATTACTTCTTGAGCAAAATCGTCTACTCCCTCTATTGATTTCTTGAGTTTTCCTTCATTTCCTAGGCTGAAAAATCTCATGGTTTTCCATATAAGAGTTGGAATGACGAAACGCAATATCGTTGCTTCTGTCGCGGCCTCGAACGCACTGGCGAAGGGGATTTCCGGCAGGCCAGGGCTGAGACACCCTGGATCGACGCCAAATGCGATCATGCAAACATTATCAAATGTTAATCTCAATAGAATATCTTGTAAATCTATGGGGACAGATTGGTTCGCTGCATCTTCCAAAACAAGCAGGAGCCTGGCATGGACGAGTTCCAGCAATGATTCAGTTGTCATTTGCCTGAACTTTGCAGAATGAAATTCAAGACTTGCTGTTTTTCTCTGTCTTTGCCAAATCTTATCATCAGCGTTGAATATACCATCGCCGAGAAGATCCCGGACCGTGTTGCGAAAATATTCTCCCTTGGGAAAATTTGAGAAATTTGTCTTCAGAAGGTACTCTAGATTTCGAGGATCCGATGTTACAACACAATTGAGATTTGTAAACCAGGGTCCTCTAAATGTAAAAGTCCCATTTTGTCGACATATAACGTCGGAAATCCACTCGTACACATCGCCCCGAACACCAAGAATTAGCGATGGCAACATACCGACGAATGGCCAATTCGGAAGTCCTTGATGCTTTCTCTGCCTTAAACTACGTATAATCAAGAAAACAAGAATCGCTAGAAAAATCTCGACCATTTGAATCTCCGACAAGTACAAGAAACCTCGAACGAGAAAATTCCCAGAGACGAGGTCCCTAAACGACGAGGAAGACAAAGATGAAGAAGTGAAATTGGTAGCTGTGCTTAGAGCAGTCATGATGTTGGAATGAAGAGGAATAGAGTAATAGCTGTTCATGGGATGGCTATTTGAGCAGTTAGTCATGAGATATAAGGGGTGGAAGAATTGGAAGTGTGTTTCTTGGCGTGCATGAATTTGTGCAGTGGTTTTGATTTGGTGATCTGAATGTACGGATAGGCCACTTTTCTATTCATGAATCAATAGTCTGGCTTTTTCTAAACAAAATGGATTTTGGCTATTTCACTTATTTTCTTTACTTTTAATCCAAAATCTTTTGAGGGGACTGCTTATTTATTTGGTTTGACAACAAGAGGGGGATTTGCTTGCGAGTGGGTGGCGGCGGTTAACCTAAAAGCATCGATTTCTACAGCATTTAGACACGCTTTCTTGGGACATATTTGGTCAGCTACAAAGAATTTGTGTCCGAATTCTGGGATTTTAAGGAATTATTATTTTTTATTTTTATAAGGTGACATATAGGTGGGCTGTAGGTGGTCTTTTTTGCCACATCGTAAACTTATTAATTTAAGGTTCCATCGGAATTCCACCAGAAAACACACATTTGTGCGGCCCCACCATGTACTTAAAAAAGAAAAAAAATGGTGCGGGACCCACAAATGTGAAATTCTGTGGGCTTCTTTCTACATCTATCAAATTTCTTAATTTAAAAAGTTTTTATTTTTTATTTTTTAAATTTAGGGGTTTCTTTATTTTTTTTAAAAAAGAAATGTGCTCAACAAAGTTGCTTGTAGAGTAAAAAAAAAAAATTATGTCATGGAAGAATACTGGAAGTTTGAAAATAACTATCTGCTAGTGGTATTACTGAACGGGTTTAAAATAAAACCTTCTAGAGGTCGACATTTAGGAATTCTAACGCTCACCTCATCGACAATAGGGGATTTTTTTAGATCTGTGGTTAACTCTTTAATCAGATTTATTTGAAAGCTTGTGTTTGAAAGTTGTTCATAATCAGTTTAAATTATAAATAGATAGAACTGAATGTAATGTAAATAAGTAGCAATTTTGAATGGGTAACTGGCATAAATTGTTCTCATCGTTTGTACTCATTGCGAAAATCAGTCGTATCGTTTCAAATTTGTCATTTACACCCTTATTTTAATCTTTTCTTGCGAAGTTGGTTATTTCCGTCCATTTCGTTAATTCTTTCCGTCAAATATGGGAAATTAGTACAGATCGTCCTTTCGTTTGCCTTCATCGAACAAATCGTCCATATTGTTTTAATTTTAATATCTAGGCACTTAGATCGACATTTCTTTGCACAAAAGATTCTTTTCTTCTATTTTCTCCATTAAAATATTGTAATGACTAATTTACATTTCTCTTTAAATAAAACAAATAGAAAACAAATAAATAATATAAAAAAATTTGCATCTAGAGTTTCAAGTTTTATGCCAATTACTCATATTTGACGGAGGTGACGGAAATGACCAATTTTGTAAAAAAAAAAAAAAAAATTGTTGAAATAAGGGTACAAATTTCAAATGTAAAACGATAGAGACGGTTTGAGCAATGATTACGTACAACGAAATTTTTCTGTACTAATTAACCGTTGTGAATATATTTAGTCATAGGTTGAAATTATAAGCGAAAAAGTTGTACTTGTGTTGAATGTTGATTTCAAAAATTGCCAGTGATCATTGTATGACACTATCAATAGTGCTAGGCGTGGAACAAGTCGAGTCAATTTGGATATATTGCAATTTAGGGTGTGTTTGAGCCACATTATTTTGGAAGAATGTTTTTTGGAATAGTAAATTGATGGAGAATGTGTGATTGAAAAAGAAGGAAAATTATTGATGTGATGGAAAATATTATTTTATTAAAAATGTGTGGTTGAAAATGAGTAAAAGAATGAAGATGAAAATTTTAGGAATAGTAAATTGATGGAGAATGTGTGATTGAAAAAGAAGGAAAATTATTGATGTGATGGAAAATATTATTTTATTAAAAATGTGTGGTTGAAAATGAGTAAAAGAATGAAAATGAAAATTTTAATGTGTACCAAATGAGGGCTTAAACTTATACAATCCGAATTTTGAAATCAAACAAAATTATTTTGGGCTGGTTTCACTTCAGAATATTGATTTGGGTTTTGGTTAAAAGAAAAAAAAAAATTGAACTTGCTTCCAAAAAATGAGGGAAAAAAATGTTTGTTGTACGTAACCATTTACAAATTCTTTTAGGAATAAGCCCCAAGTACAGAGTGTCTTACCTGTACCCCCCCTGTACTCCATTCATCACTCATTCTTTTATAGATTGATGAGGTCATGATAAATTGAATTAAAACTGTCAAAATTTATTCAGAGCAATTGCTGCTTACGTAGTGTGGGTTAATGACAAAAATGAAATGGGAGAATTTTTTTTTTTTTATTATTATATAATTAAAATCTATTATTTTGCATAAATATGTGATGCATATATGTAAATCTATATATATGAGGGCTAGCCTGCTAGGATAATAGGATTCTTCACTTCTTCTTCCTTTTCGGGCATATCCGTTTGTGGGGAATCGGGGATTAAGGTTTTGATTTTTTTTTTTTTAAATTTCTTTATTTAAGTAAAAAATTTAAGCTTTGAATTGTTAAATTTTAAAAAAATCTAACGGGTGACATGTGGGTCAAGTTTTATCGGGTTGGTTGCACCTCCTGCTATCCAACCCCACCCGACAGCTTTCTGATTGGATAGAACCCATTCAAATTGCTTATTTGTTGAAAATCGACTCGAGTCGGTTGGTTTGGACAATTTTTCGAATATTTTGCCCACCCCTATCCATGGACTTGTCTTCACTAGATAATTACGTGTAAAACAAGATCGAATAAAATTGTAAACCAGAAGAAAATCGGATGACCACCCCATCCATGGGCTTGTCTCCACAAAATAATGACGTGTAAAACAAGATCAAATGAAATAGTAAACCAGTACGTCTTGAAGTATTTTTCTTATGGCGATAGAAAATAAATGTGTTACTTGTGTATTTTTTATGTATATCCGCTCTATTGATTTTTCGTTGATCTTAACTGTCCTTTTTGGTTTTCTTACATAGGATAGGATATGACTTCGATTATTATTGACAAATAGTAAAATCTTGCCTAGACTCGAGCCTTTCCTTATTAATTTCGAAGGATTTTGCTTGATCATTTATGAGTTGAATTTTTGCAACTTCCTTACTGGGCTCATCCTTGTCTTTCTCCCTCGATTTCGTCTCACGATTACGGCAATTGACTGATTATTTGTCCAATTGTCCCTACTTTTACTCATGCCAAAATTAGCTCGCACTTATCGTGTTGAAGACTATTAAATCTTGGACAATTTATACGAACATGGATATAAGTATGAGGTGAATTGAAGAATATTGATTAAAATTACAACTTCAACTAGCGTTAAAAGAAAAATCCGACAACTGTACGTTATGTAATTTTTTGACCTCCACACCTCTTCTTGGCAAGTGTGGTTGCAGACTTGCAGTACCAGACACTTGATAAATCTTCCAAAGAACAAGTCATTTTTCGAATAAGCCAATTCACATTCTAATTTTATGGCTATTCAATTTTGAGAAAAAAAAAAGGTAAAAATGTCATCTTTCTTTCTCAAGACATTTCAAGAATCTAAAACACCAAATAAATAAAAATTTATAATAATTGTAGTTTGAGGAACAAGAGAATTAATATATCAAATGAATGTTCAAAATGGCGAAGATGGCAATTTTTTGTTTGCTAAGAAATGGACAAATAGTTGGAGAGCTTGTCTGGGTTTAAAACTAGGAACTTGGTGCCCAGCTCCTCTTACCGTCACGAACATTAGCCCCTTGTACTCCACCGTCCACCCGCCCACCTATAAAGAAACAACGTTCGTGATTAAAGTGACACATTTTAAAAGCTAGATGATCGGCAAAGTTTTAAACCCTATGCAAAGTATTAACAAGAAAGTGAGAGTTAAAAGATCGGAGTCGGTCCTAGAGATTTTAAGGTACTGGACGATAAATTATCACGAGTCTCTTACAAATATTTTTTTTTATTTTTTGTTTTTACAAGCTCATTGATATTAAGAGGGTGTTTGGTAGAGATTAAAATCAAATTAAAATTGAAAATATAGCCGTTATTGTTGACTTTTATTAGATGGTGGGACCCAATAACGACCATATTTTCAATTTTAATTGAATTTTAAACCATACCAAACAGGCTCTAAACATGACAAAATCAAACAGTTTCTCTTTCTCGTGATGAGGAACATTATACTTATGTAAGTATTCAACGCAAACTCGAACGGGGATAAAATCGTAATAAAACGTTTACATTTAAAGCATGTTTGAACCTCAAATTATTATTATTTTGGATAAAAATGCATTTTGAAATAGTAATTTGATGGAGACTTTATGATTAAAAAAAGAAGAAATTTTTTTGGATTTACGTATAATATTATTTTATGGAATAATGTGCAGTTGAAAATAAGGGAGAAAAATATATTTTAAAAATAATGGAGACCAAACAAGGGCTTAATAACATAAGGAAAATGCTAGATGTACATCAAGGTTTACATCCCCTCACATGGAGGGGTCCACTCGAATAAAATATTCGAGTGAGCCCCTCACCCATGTGAGGGGAGTGTACACCGTAATGTACACTCCGATATACCACTTGCAATGCTCTTAACATAATGTTTAACCAAGATTAAGATAAGCGATCAATTTGAAGCAAAAAGAAAATATAACTACCAACATGAAATTTTATTAAAAGTTTAGGTTTTTTTTAAGAAAGTACCTGCTTTTTGTATGTATACCATGGTGTCCAATCTTGATTTATTTTCAGTCCCAATTTTTTTAATGATAATCTTGTTGCTGTCACTGGAATTCTTCCATCTGTATCTCCACTGTCATTACAAAGTTTCAATTAAGCAATTATTTAAAAGTAACTTCTAAGTAATTATTGTTACACTATTTTTTTAATTACCTGTAAACCCATACGCGTATACCACCAGCAACAAGCTTGGAGATAATAGGGAGTATGGAGGCGGGCGCATCACTCCAAAACGTAATATTGTCGCTGCATGCCACATGAAAAATAATTACTTTACTTTTTTCTGAAAGTAATTAATGGATTAATTGAATAATATTCTACAGGGTCTGTTGGGTATGGCTCAAAATCGAATTAAAATTAAAAATATAATCGTTATTGGGTCTCATTCGTCTAATAAAAGTCAACAATAACGACTAATTTTTCGATTTTAATCCGATTTTAATCTCTATCAAGCACTCTCACAATATGATTTATACTATTTCACTAAATAATTATAAAAAAAAATTACTCAATTCACATAGGAAAAAAGATTACTAGGTAATGTGTAAATCAATGTTTTGAAAATCGATAAGCATTGACTTAAAAAAGGAAGAGGATCAATGATCAAACAAGGACTTGCTAGATGATTTTAATAAATAAATAAACAAATTCACAAAAAAAAATAAAATTAAAAGATGGGTTTTGAACGGGTTTTTGCATAGTTTTAATAAATTTAATTAGGTGATAAGATCGAAAACGTCAACAGGTTTCTGTAAAATCAAACGTGTCAATTGATTTTCGGACGGTTTCTTAAGAGGACAATTTTTTGGGCCTCATCGATCGGACTTCATGCCTGATTCCTGATTTCACCCATCGAACTGGACATATCAAGCTAGTTCAAATTACATTATGTAAATAGTTGAAAGCCATATGTCGGAAGGAATGCTGTGGAAGGGGTGTCAAAATGTGTTCGGTGGCTTGGGAGGGGGTGGGAGTGATGTGAACCACGTCGCACTGCTAGTACGTTAAGAGGCCAACCAATGGAGGCTTGTACATTTTGCAGGCTCGATATATAATAAGTCAACGAGCTGAAAAAGTCTAGCGTGTTCGGAACAAGGCAAACATGGCCCAAAAAGAATACGGTAAGAGAGTGCAAATTGAAAAATGCTACACTTATAGCCTTTATATGCATACATTTTGACAGCCCTCTTACGTGGGGGTGGGGTCCACAATTGAGGGCCCCACCCCCATGTGAAAGGACTGTCAAATTTAATGTGTAAAAAGACTGTACATTCAGCCTTTCTCGTGCAAATTACCTGCAATGAGCCCATGGGTATGAAATTTTGGTGACATTTGCATGGAGAGCTTTTTGTACATCTGGCCTATTCATGTATATCTGAGTATAATCTGTCACACAAGGGTCATACCCTGCTGGTTTCTTGTGCCATTCATCCTGTAAAATCCATTTCAAGAACAAATAAACATTTCCACGGCATATTTGATATGCTCGACTCAACAATTCTGTCCAATACTGAACAAGAAGAATAAAAAACTCACAATTTTAGACATCAGTCGAGGAGCGACACCATGGATCCGAGGAAGTTTTCTATTCGTGCTGCTGAAATTTCCTCTGACACAAGTTGGTGAATATAAACTATACATATCCACAATTTTGTAAACATCGTAGTATTTGTTGAGAACTTCATTGCATTCATCTGTCATATGTTCATTGCTAAAGTTACACTTGGTTTTAATTTCTTTGTACAACCTATCTGAAATCACAGCATGATCCCATGCATAATCAATCATTCCAGTTTGATCCGTTTCATCATCCACCAATGCATTCCCCAACTGCATTTAGAATCGAAATGAAGTCAAATATTGTCAAACTGTACACGAAAACGGACAAGATTTTAAATAAAACGCACCATAATTCCCTTGAGATTAATGCGGTCGTCCTTGGTAACTTTTTTATTACTATCGAAAATAACCTCCGCAAGTTGAGGGACATAGTGACCTAAAATGTTGTACACCATCAAATTGTAGCAAAATAAAATAAGCAATTTTTTTGGTTAAGGAATAAGCTTGCTGTCTATTAAAGTGAAAGCAAAATAAGTGGAAAGTTTCTTAATTTTGACTACCTGCATAACTTTCTCCAGCAATGTAGAACTCGTGAGATTTATATTGTGGAAATCTTTTGAACCAGTTGACCAAAAAGTTGTATGAATCCTGAGCTGATTGATTACAAAAGCAAAAAGTAATAAGTACTATATTGGAGGTTTCTAAGCGTGCATTTGTATCAGACTACAACATCATATATATATAAGATTTTAACTTAATTTTTTTAGAACTCATTTGACGTTTGACAGAGCTTCTGCTTTTAGTTGAAGAGCTTCATTTGAAAGTTACTTTAGACCAACTTTCTCTAAAAGTTCTTCTAGTCAAACAAAACACTTTTAAAAAATTATACAAACATATTTAGAGCATGTTAAGGAGAGATCAAAATCCAATTAAAATTGAAAATATAGCTGTTGTTGGATCTCACTCGTCTAATAAAAGCCAACAATAACGGTTAGTTTTTCAATTAATTCAATTTTAATATCTATCAAACACACTCTTAAAATGAAACATTCTACTGGTACATGAACGAAAAAATACAGAGAAGACACAAACATGTTGGACCATTCTACAAGTACATGAATAAAAAAATATAAGAGAGACACAAACATGTGGACCCATTTTTTTTTTAATAATATTTAAATCAGGTCGGACTCACATCCATGTGACTCTTCTGTAAAACTTCTAGCGTGAATAGCTCTATACAATCAGCGTTTTTCATTTAAAATTAGCGCCTTAATTTCAAAAGCAACTTTGACTTTTCAAAAGTCTTGTTAAATGAGTTATTAATACTGTTCAACATTGTCTAGTACCGATAATGTTAAAGATTGAGTTATGTTACCCGTCACTTTGTCACCGAGCTCGTTGATATCATTGCTGGTATTTGCATACGAGAATCCAACACCAATGGGAGATTCTACGAAAATTAAGTTGGCCGCTACACAAGGAAAAAATAAAATGTAGTTTTAATGAAGCAGTACAAAAGTAGTTACGATATTGGAGATGATTTTATCGTAAAATTTATAACTTATTTTTCTTACTCAATACATTCCGGAGTTATTCAATCCACCTTAATTCCAATAATTTTGCATTAATCATACCTTTATTCCAGGAGTTATTGTTTAATTTGAGCTCTGGTTTGCCTTTTTGTGTTAAAAAAGGCCCTAGTTCTTCAGCTTCACCGTAACCAACAGATGAACAACCAGGACCTGAAATGTTCAAAATAAAAATAGATAAATATCTAATTTATTTTCAAGACTAACATCCCTGACCCGTTGTATAACGGGTCCGGGCTGGGCTGGGCTGGCAAGCGGTACAGGCCCATTATCAGTGAATGAGGGGGAGTGAAAAGTAAATTTAAATATAGAAAATTGTTTCTTTATTAACCATTTATTAATATTATATTATTTTTTTATAAACGTAAATTTCTTTGGATTCCATATTTCCAAAATGAAAATTGCAGGCAAGGGAAACCATGTGCAAGTAATAATCAATAACATTACATTCCAAAAAAAAAATATGTGGAAGGCAGTTTCAACTAATACTTCAAAATAAAATTAAAGAATTGAATGAAATATTCTCAAATATCTCGATAATATTTATATCTGATAAAGATTCTAAATATGAACAAGAAAATCATAGGAATTCAATATCTCATTAGTCAATTATGCTTTCAAAATTCCAATTTTAATAAATGAACTTCTATTTCCAAATGTAGTAAAAAAAAATTATCATTTGTATGGAGATGGAAGCAATAATTTTAGAATAATGCTGTGAGTATAGGGGAAAGACAGAATTGATACAGAATTTTGAATTTCACTCATATGGGGTGGGGGGCGTGAGCCACATGTAATTAAATATTGGCAAAACCCCTCACCCCACCCACTGTTGTGTGTATTCTGTCTAGTACAGAAATTTGAATTCATGTACCTATAGCACGGTTCATAATTTTATAGTAATGATATTTAGCACGTGCTGCAAAACTCAAGTGATAGAATTAATTAATAGTCATTTCTAGTCAAGTATGCTTTCAAAATTCCAATTTTAATAAATGAATTTTCATTTCCAAATGTGGTTAAAAAAATAATAATCATTTGTATAGGGATGGAAGCAATAATTTTAGGATAATTATATTTAATATACTAGTCGTGCTACAAAACTCGTTTAGGTGACATTAAATGATAAGATTAATTAAATGAGTCATATATAATATTTTCCACATTTAATTGAGTCAATAAGGCACTTATGATTGTGTTTAACCAAACGGGCTATCTTGTCAGTACATTCTATCTTGCTAAACGAGCAAATAAAAAATATGGGTTGTATGTATAATTTTGATGTACGTACCTCCATTAAGCCATAAGACAAGAGGTTTCGTTTGAGGATTTTTGGTGGCTTCAAAAAACCAATAAAACAGTGCTCTTCCATGAGTTTGATTCACAGTGACGTAACCAGCGTAATGCTTGAAACTCACCTCCGGCTGCCCCGGTAGTTTAATTACTCTGTCCGCTTCTTGTGGCGATTCAGATGGCGAACCCTTCTCTACGGCGGCTGTCGGCGACACTCCGCTGGCGGCCACCAATGCAATCATTACCCAAACAACAATATTCAACATTTTCTGTCTCTAGATTAAACTTTGTGTAGAGAGAGAAAGAGAGTGTGTGTGCATGTGTGGTTTATATAGTGGTGAAAGACAGATAAGAAGAATGGCCTGCAGTCATTCTAATTATTCTCTTACCGAATATACATTACTTTTGAAGTTTGAAAATTGAAACTCGTGAAAATTGCACAATTGTATCCTTATCTATAACATTTGTAATAATTTGGTCCTCCCTTTTAACTATCTTTATAGTGTGTTCACGATCATTTTTTAGTTTAAAAAAAATACAAATCACTAGCTCCTCCACACATCCTCACCCATCCATGAATGCTAAATCGTATTACTTGTTGGCAAATTTTGCTTCCTACCTCGATTGTCGATGGCAACTCACACTCTTATGTCAATCCACTAATGACAACGAGGTATGGTGCAATTTTGGGGTTGCTGAGAAGTGGCATGGATTATGTGTGGAAAGTGAGGTGAGTATAGCAGTAAAAAAGAAAAAATCGACTTGTACGAGTTGACTCGCGAGCTTTTTGGCTCGTGTGCGAGCCGGCTCATCATAAGTGAGCAGAAAACAATTCAAATAAAAAATTGGTGAGTTCATGGGACGAGTCGAGCCCAGCAAGCTGAGTGGCTCTGCTCGTCCCATTTACCACCCTTAGCATGGATGATTTACATATTTTTTTTTTTTCATTTTTCCTTCCTCGTCGTTTCATTATATTTTATTTTAATTAACATAAGTATATAACCGTTTAAAACCAGACTTTTTAATACAAAGTGAACTAGACATTAATTACATATTTGTTACACTTCAAATTGAAACGTTAGAGCAGACACTAGCGGATAAAATAGGTTAAGACCCCAAACGCTACGCATCTCGTAAATTCGATGATCAATATTGCAATTTTTCCTTTTGAAAATATCTGTTTTGGAGGTATTATTCACTTGAGAAGTCGATATGATGAAATGGTGGACCATTTGCTTAGAATGATAGCAAAGGGCCGTCTTGGACCTGTTCAAAAGCTTTAACTTTACTGTTAATTAAGGAGCCTTCCCAATTGAGAAAGCCAACAATATTTTCTATTTTTCTCAATTGCTTGTAGAATACAAAGTATGACAACTTCCATCATCACCCTAAAATCCCATATTTATCGTTTACTTTTAGTCACACACACACACACACACGATTTATCCATCAAATCCATAAGTAACCTAAATTAATATAAGAAAGAATTAAAATCCCTTTTTATTTCTTGTTTTAATTGAGATTTTTGCGAGATAAACTTATGGTGTGATCTGCTTAATTCCTAATTAAAATCGAAATTTTTGTTTCGAGATTGATTTTATCGACCAAAAAATGTAACATTGCGGGTGTGCTTTTATTAGAAAAAATAGCATGTCGTTGAGAAGAGGATTGGATTGTTATAAACAATATTAAGAAAGAAAAATAAGATAAAATTTATTTATTTTATATGCCTAGTTATATTTAACGTATATCAAATAATATATTTTAATTTCCAATTTGAGGCTTTTATCTTCTTTATAATTAAAGAAAAAGTTTAATTATTTGAGTTAATCACACTTACTGGGCATTTCGAGTAAAAAAAAAAAAAAAAGAATTATAAATTTTATTCTAAGTTCTAACGGTGTCAAATGTATTTTTGTAAAATTTAATCCCGGCAACTCGAGATTAAAAGTTTAACTTAAGACATAAGGGCGAGAAGTGAGACGAACTGCTTATCGGCTCAGCTCGTGTCTGAGATGAGCTGCATGCTCAAGCCAGCTTGTGATCACAAGCTCATTGGTGGCTCGTGAGTCGCTATTTTTTTTTTTTTATCACAAATTTTAAAAAAAATTAGCAAATCTCTCGAACAAGCTCGTGGACAAGTCAAGTCACACTTTGATAGTGTGAACCTGCACGCATTTTGGGCCGAACCAAGCCCAATGGTAAAAGAGCCGATCGACTTGATTCGACTTATTTAATACCCCTAATTACTAATTAGACACGAGGGCGTGTTCGGTAGAGATTAAAATTGAAAAATTAGCCGTTATTGTTGACTTTTATTAGACGAGTGGGATCCAATAACGACTATATTTTCAATTTTAATTAGATTTTAAGCACGACCGAATACGCTATATATAATCATGAGAAAATCTAGTACATGTTCGGTAGAGATTAAAATCGGATTAAAATTGAAAAACTAGCTGTTATTGTTGACTTTTATTAGACGAGTGGGACCCAATAATGGCCATATTTTCAATTTTAATTAGATTTTAAGCACGACCGAATACGCTATATATAATAATGAGATAGTCAGGTCTTAGAAACGTGGTCAACTAAGTTAACAATGGGATGCTTGGAATACAAGGTTCAGTTGAACATATTAATGAGATCGTGTGGACCGGTCAATTTCCTCACCCATCCTTCTTACTTGGAAGGTAATGTAAGTTTATTTTTCCCTTCAAAAATACTATAGATTACATGCTTCTATTTTTGAGAAATAATATATTTAAATGATCAAATCAACTATTTTGGAAGTTACAGCATGTTGTTCCATGATGTTTTGCCATTGTAAGTTTTGTGGCTGTGAAAAAATATAGATATCATAACTTCTTTTATAGAAACGTCACATCTTCTTAAATTTGCATAATAGTTGAGATAATGAATAATTGAAAAGTTTGTTATGATGAATAATGGAGTTCAAAATTTAATGCCGAAAGTAACTACACGAAGGAAAGCCAATATATTTTTAGAACAACGTCTTTGATGTGATTCCCTGAAGCTTACTTCCTAAATGTCTTCTCATGTTTGTGTTGAGTTATTATTATTGAATTAGATTATGTTGGAGATATTACACCGATAAATGTGCATATTATATTCAAATCAATATGTACCGTTTTATGCTCATGAAATCGAAATAGTATTCGACTTACCAAAATAGAATTTGAGAAGACAATCAACAATTATCGAAGTTGAATACGTGTCGACGATTTCAATCTGCATTCTTTATTTTAAACCTTGCATGAAATCAAAAGAATATTAGTTACTTTCCGAAATCAAAATACTAAATTAGAATGAAATCGGGAAAAGAAAGANCCAATATGAGTGAACGCAGGTTGTTCTTCAATTCAAACTTTAATATGAAATCAAAAAAATATTAGTTACTTTACAAAATCAAAATACTAAATTAGAATGAAATCGGGAAAAGAAAGAGGAGATGCAAGTGATGTGATCAGTCGAGACAAATGTTTGACACTTTGTCCTTAAGATGAATTTGCCCCACATCGGTGCTAACGGTTTCTTGACAATCATCTCCCAAGATACAATGACCACGTCTAGTTATAGGAGCACTCCAAATGGCTTAGACCAACGAACTCGAACGGAGTTCCCTCTCTACCATAACCATGATTTTGATGCAAGTGTTTTATGCATCCTAAATTGTAAACATGAATGGAATGATATGGAACTATCAAAATTGTTCTTCTCTTAA
>CAIGRO010001295.1:0-10454 GCA_903798355.1 Fraxinus baroniana
ATACGAGAAGTAAATATGTAAATTCACCAACTTAATTCAAGTATGGATATGGCACAATATATAAATAGCAATTTAAAGTAAAGTGCAATAATGTAAAGATAACAAGCAAATTTAATGGGGTTCGATACACAATGCTTCTACGTCCCCATTACCAAGCTCTCCGTCACGAGCGAGGCCAAATGCACTATAATGGTAACTTACAAACAAGGAGTACCGATCCTTAAGTGACTTACAACAAGGAGCACTTATCCTTAAGTGACTTACAACAAGGAGCACTTATCCTTAGGTGACTTACAATAAGGAGTACCTATCCTTAACAACAATCGAGTTTTCAAATGGCTCTCGAAACCACCAAAATGTAAGTAATAGTTTTTACAATTGAAAGAACTCCCTTAACATATGATATAATCAAATCAAATGTTTAGATAGTTAGGATAACACTTCAAAATATAGCAAATAATAAAGCTCAAGTGTTTATGTAGTAAACTTTGATGAATGATGGATAATAAAATAGTTTGTATCAAAATTCTCAACCTATGATCTCTCTTAGCAAATAATACAAGTTAAGTATGAAGAGAGATTTAAACTTTAACAAAAATGTTGGCAGAGAAAATTTCTATCAAGAATGAAAAATATATGAGATTAAGATAATTTCTTTACAAAATAAAATTCTTGATAAGATAGATGAAATATGTTTGATCAATCAAGAAATTCTTTTGTGATAAATGAAATAGTATGTAGAATCAAGTTAACTTAATGATATTCAATAAATAAGCTCTCTTAATATCTCTTGTAAGTTGTTGACATTGAATGCAAAAGAGATTGATATTTATTGAGCAAAAGAGACACAATCAACCACTTTCAGTTGACCAACTTCGGTTGACCGGAATTGTGAATATAGCCGTTGTAGAAATCAACCGTTGGATTTTCGATTGATACTTCGATCAATCAAACCGGTCAACCGAATTATGTTTCGATCGAGCTGACCGGTCGACCGATGGACTTTTGGTCGACCGGTAAATGCTAGCAAATCCAATAATCATCATGCAAAAACGGTAAGTGCCCAATATTTCGGTTGTCCAGTATAGAAATTTTGGAATTTAATTTTTATATCAAGATATTCATTTTTTCAAAAAGCTATTTCATATTTTATGATCGAAATATTTTTATGCAAGTGATTAATTTATGAGAAATGGTTTGAGCTTTATGCATTTGCTAAAAATGATCAGTTATACCTTTACATATAAATTGAAGCAACTTCTAAAACTCTAATCTTCAAGGTTCTTGTTCTCTTTGAGTCTCTTTTGATTGCTTGTTCCTCTATTGGATGACGATTTGATCCTTTGAGTGCTTAAGAAGATTTATTCATGAAAAGTTCAAGAAACAAGACTTTTTAGAAACATAGGTGTACTGTTTGTTATAATCAAAACAAGTGGAGTTATATTGAGTCATAGGTCAACATGACTTCTTCCACTTCCAGTCTTTGTTTTAAGCTTGAATCAAATGATGAATTTCTTCTCTTGATTTGACTCTTCGATCTCTCGTTGTATCTCTCTTTTTTCAATATGTGGAACCTGCAATTCGTGCCTTCTTTTCTCTATTTATAGTTTCCTACACGTCCTTGGCCAAATTGGAGTCTTTTCGGGGCTTTTCACGGCCCAACAGAAAACCCTAAAAAACTGGCGGTGCTGCACCTTGCTGAAATTCTGTTTCTTTCTGGGTAAAACGGTAGAGCCTTGCTACCATTCTGCGTCTTCTTCAGTATTTTTATCATAACGTTTTCTCCTGATATTGGATTATGATTCAAAATGAATTGGAAAGATACCTCAAAGGGATGCTACCTTGATAGAAATAGCTCTTTTTCAATTCAAATGTTTACTGGGCCAAAAAGGGGTCTCAATCTCCAACTAAAAATTTGGACATCCTTGTGCAGTTGAAAATTGATTTGTTTTCACTCCTTTTGACCTTTAGTTGTATCCATTTGACCCCTAGCATTCTCGAATCTTCATCGTGAACTTCGACACAATTTTTGAGTATTTGTACTTTAGCCCCTAACTTTAGATCTTGCCCTTTTTTGCTTCATTTTTTCAATTTCACTTCTATTCATTGAGTTTCACCTAATAACATATTATAAAATAAATTAGGCTATAATTCCATTAAAAGAATTACGAAATATCAATATTTTGGAGCCCGAATAAGTGTATAAAATACACTCATCAGTTTTTAACCAATATTTTTTTTGTAGCGGACTACTCGACCATGATCGAGATTGTAACCCTTCATCAAACTTGGTTTTTTAACTAAGGAATTTTTTATAATTTGTAGGGGCTTATGTAACATCTTTAAGTGGTTCTGCATTTGTTTACATTTTATTACACCTTTATTACATGGTAGGCAATCTAGAGGTCGAACGGAAAAAAGAAAAGACATACTTTTTCTCAAACGACAACACAATATAAGCACAGTCAAAGAAAGAAACAATGAAAAGAAAGTAACACATACCACAAAATGATGATAAGATAGTAAGATGATTTACTCAATCACTTTTCTTCTTACATTGGATACCTTTGTTGACACTTCATCTTTCCCTAGTACGTCAAGTTCGTTCATTCGTACAATGAAATTATCATGTTGTCATGTTGTACAACCATCCTAAGTATTTGGGCAAGCCCTATTTAGGCTAAATAATCAACTCGCACCTTCCACTCCCAAGCGTCATGCCTACCGTCATTTCAGGATACTTCATTTCTTGGGTGAAACTCGCTTGTATGCCTTTTGGACATCTTAACGAGCATTTTCTGTCAGTTAGGTTCTAGCTCTCCCTTGAGTTGCCTAGCTAGCTCCTTTCTCGACCCAGACATACAATATATCTTACATCCTCACTTCCTTAATCCTTTCAATATACAAGAACATTAGTTGCATATTCTTTTCTAATCCTTGACCTATCTGTAAGACAAGTTCCACTTTCTTACCTATACCTACTACGTGTACACAATTTATGTATGACCACAGTCCGCAGCCACCATTGACCTTGAGCTCGTGATCATGACAACCTGGAGCACTCTTCTTTGGCCAAGGTATCCACGGGTTCTTGTGGTCAGGCTCCACCTTAAGCTTTATGCCCTTGGGCATCTCATGTCCCTTATTACCCTCTCTCTATCATGTTCCTAACCTGAAAGGACTCAGCTATCACAATCTTAGCACTATCCAATTATAACAATTATGTAGTTTCAAATTGTAATGTCAAGCTTTTATAGGACTTAAAATAGTTAAGGCATCCAAGTAACTCAATCTTACTAGGATTGCACTACCCAACTCTATAAATATAAGACCCTTACTCATTATTTAGATATGCTTCACATTATTTTCAGTTTACAGCCTCACGCTAACATTTTCCTTATCGCTAACTTAAGCTTCGGAAGGGTGATGAAGACACAGCTTGACACCTTTGTTTTAGGTTCTGGAGGTCCTGTTCGTGCTCAAGCTTTGTCATCGAGCTTGAGTATTGATAGCTAAACCTTTTTCATCAAGATTGAGTAATGGAAGTTCTGTTTGTGCTCAAATCTCATCATCGAGCTTTGTTTAAGAAGGTCTTGTTCATGCTCATTCTCAAATAGTCAAGTTCGAGAATTCGTAGGTGCAGATTTTTGGTAGCATCATTGACGCCTTATGAGGAAAGAGCTACCAAAAGTCATAGTTAATACATGTTTAGGACTTCCTCCAACAAGTTCATCCGCTTAAGCTCAGCCTCTTACCAAGATCTTCCAATCATTCCAGTAGTGCCATCGGAGGTACTAGCACCTCAACCTGTAGGTATTAACTTAGGGGTATTTGAAAAGCTCCACCAACAAGTTTCTATGCAACTTAATTATCAGACCAACAGACCCCACATCTAGTATTGACACTCGAGATCAATGGCATGTCTAGGGATCGACCTCGATCTTTCATTCCACTTTCGACAATGACAGTCCTCGGGTGTACCTTAGCCTCTCTCATGACTTTGGCCTCAGGGTCTATCACCATGACCCATATGAAACTCACCAAAATCATCTAGGATTGAATAACTGCTAGCCTACATGAGATAGCCCGGGCCCGACATGTTTCATTCCGAACGCTTCTTTCACTATCAAGATTATGTCTATTGACTTTCGAACGGATTTAAGTATCATCGAATAAAGGAGTTAGATGGAACCATCGATTCAGTCAATCACCTCAATGTATACACGAACATCATGAACATGCAGGACCTCCTAGATCCAGTAATGTGCAAAGCTTTTTCACAAACTCTAACTAATGCTGCTAGGGATTGGTTTTCGACCCTATAACCCTCTTCCATCCCCACATTCTCAGATCTAGCCAACAAGTTCTCTACTTTCTTCGCTAGTAGCAAGTGCATCAAGAAGATATTGGCATCCCTCACACAACTCTACAGGGACAGAATGAGCCCCTATGTGATTTCATGGCACAATCCAAAATAGAAGGCTTCAAGACCTGGATATTGCGGTTGTTGTATCTACCTTCACACATGCTATAAAATATGGGTTATTCAAAATGTCTTTGTCAAAAACTCCATCCAAGTCCATCATCGAGCTCTTTGAGAGGGGGTGAGAAATACATCAATATGGAAGAGACATGTATCCAAGGAAAAAAGACCCGACCACTAAGAAGCCTAAGCATAAGACGCAACAAGAGCCCAACAAAGGACAAAATAGCACTTAGGGTAGACAAAAGTCAGACCCTTCTTTGACATCCTTCACACATCCTTCAGACATCGAGGTCCAACATATTGTTGGAGATCAATGACCTCGAGAAACTTAAATGGCCTCTATGAATAAGATCTTTCCTCGATTCCAAAGATAAGAGCAAGTTCTATTAATTCCATCGAGATCATGGACATACGACACACACTTGCAAATTCATACAGTGCAAGATTCAGACCTTGATAAAAAAGGTTTCCTCGAGAATTTTGTCAGCCATGAAACATACCCGAAGAATGACAACCCTTAGGAAAGAGCACTCGAGGGTAATGATCAACCCTAAGCTTGACTATCAGTGGAAGAGCTTGTGGATGCCATCCTCGAGGTTGGTAAAATTATGATAGTAGGCATGTCATCCAACCTTGTTTAGTGGTCGTTTAGATTATTTATTTTATTTTATGTTCATGGACTTGCACACCCAACTTTTCTTTATTCAGTTGTTCAGGGTATGCGAACCTATATTTACTTTTAACATTAGCTTAGGTAAATTATACCCATGTTAGTCCTGTCCTCGCCATGATATGATCCTATAATAAAATTCGTTCGTTCTGTTTATGATGTTAATTAAAATCAAGTTTTACCCCGCACAAGCATCTCAAGTCATGCCTCGAGTAAGCACATCAAGTCTTGCACACGAGCAAGAACATCTAGCCTTGTCCCCACACTAGCACCTCATACACCACCCTATGTAAGAGAAACCTAAGTATACAAGGCATTTGTCCTAGCATGCAACCTTGACCTCTACCTCAATTAATCTTCACTTTTACCCGATCAATTTACATTTCGATCTCGAGCAGTCTATACTCACCCACCTGGAGCAACTTGCATTTCATCCTCAAAGCTCGACCATTCTAAGCAATGTCCTCGAGTCTCAAACATGAATGCATGGAGACCACTAATTTGTACATATTTATGTACGACCCTGACCATCCATAACCTCAGGCTCAAGGTCATGATAACCTTGAGCACTCTCCTTAGGCTAAAACATTCTCGAGCCATGTGGCCAAGCTCGACCTCGGGCTTAAGGCCCTTATGTATTTCGTTCCCCTCATTACATTTTTCTCTCACTCTCTACTAGGCTCCCTGACCTAGACTTAACTACCACAATCTTAGTATTATGTAGTTTCAAAGAAATTGCAATGTCTAGCTTTTATAGGATTTTAAAACAAATAAGGCATCCAAGTAATCCAATCCTACCAGGATTGCATTCTATAAAAACAAGACCATTGTTCATCATCCAGGTATGCTTGACATTATTTTCAGTTCACAGTATCACGGTTATATTTTCTTCTCACTAACTTAAGCATTAAAGGGGTGATAGGATACAACTCGATGTATTTGTTTCAAGTTCTGGATGTTGTGTTCGTCTTCAAGATTTTTCATCGAGCTTGGGCATCGAAAGCTAAAGCTTTGTCATGAGGCTCTGATAACGGAAGTTTTATTCGTGCTCAAACTTTATCATCGAGCTCGGGTTACGAAAGTCCTATCTATGCTCATTTTTGGGGTCGGGAATTTACATGTGCAATTTCTGAAAACATCACCAACCAATCAGATGACACATGTTCTATTAGGCGAGTCAATTTGAAAAATCAAGACCTATCTACATAGCACATTATTGTCTATTCATACCATTTATACTTTGCTAAGAGGTCAGTCACCCTATACAATAGTTGACACCATGACTTTTTCTATTACAAAGGTTACATCAATCACTTCTAAAAGATACTCAAATATTTTGTAGGAGACAACGTCTACCTATGAGCTTCGGATGGATTGCTATGTGGTACATTAACTTAGAGCATCGATGGCGAAGCGTAACAATAGGTCCCCAAGTCTAGGCATGCTTATTTATGTAAGCATGGACTTTGGAAGTAAATAAAATTTTATTAGTGGTTGATTTGCATCATGTCGTAATCTCCAATGTGCACGACTTGTGCAGACCTTGTAACAGTATTATCTTGAATTCGTATGCTTGGGAAGATCTCAATTTTTGGAACAATTCGAGGAAGGGTCAGCAAAGTAGAGTAGTTCTGAGGATATCTTGTTTGAAGTGCTCTTGCAGGCTGAAGCTTCATCTGAACTGGATGAAGAGGGTTGGGTCTGACCCTTTCTGGGCCTTAATATTGATAATTACGAGGAGTTTGACTTTAACATGTGTGAGGAACACAAGGCGTCTTTATTCATTGTGCCCAAATGATTTGCTGTCGCGGTATGTTTTCAAGGAAAGACAGCTGAAGCGGTTCAACTTCCTATGCACGCAATCACCACTGTATTTAATGTGCAATGATGGCTGTCTCCTACGTATTTTGTGAACTTCAATGCATGAGGGCGTGTAGAGCAGACGCTCTGATGCAAGCTATAGAAGACGAAACAACAGATATGATGAGTAGCTCATATTTAATCTTCAAACGAACGATCAGATGACCTGGATCGACATCCAACTACTAGGATTAAGGGGTCTTACCTATAAAAGGCAAAACATTTGTTGGAAAATCACTTTGCTTCTCACGAATTCCAGCATTTAACATTCTTCAAACTTCAAATGTTCTCTAAAGTTTTTCTTCAAGAATTTTTCAATTTTCCTTCTTTGTTCTTAAGTTCTTTTCTTCCTCTTTACTTTCCTCGATGCCTTTGCAATTTTTTTTGGATTTCATCATTACCACCTTTTAACCAAACTCATAAGTATGTTTTCTTTCGAGTTTTAACTTAAAAACTTTAATCTGTGGCATCTTCTGCTTCTGCTAAAGGATACAGACCTAATTGAGTTAGCTGGTGAAATGGGAGTACAAATTCCAACACCGCCGACCTAGTTAAAGTAATTCAGGCAAGGCAAAGTGCACTGCCTTTCGGGAAGGGTAGGAGCAGAAGACAGAGTGGAGGGCAGCCAAAACCCTATCTTCTATAAATCCGATCCACTTGGCCAATCTTAGGAAAAAAATATAGGATCTCTTACGACATAGAGCTTCTCTTCCATTTTCCTAATAAACGAGCCTGCTATTCGAGATAGGGTTGTGTCACTATTAGTGAGTTCCTGTTAAAGGCAGGGCTTTTTTTTTAGCTAAAGGAGGATGAGACCTCCGAGATTTTATTAATTTGTCCTCACTTATGGCGGAGGAATACCATAGTTCCATGAAAATAATGAAAGAAAAAAATGAGGAAGTACTATTTCCCTTACAATGAAAGTAAACGAATATTTAAGCAGTAAACGAGGAAGTACTACTTCCTTCACAATAAGAACAACTGCAAATTTAGGCAAAAATAAGAATTGAAAATAAAATCAAAATTAAACTCTGACACTGGGCAATCCATATATCTAGTATCGTCGATGATCCCAACCCTCCCCAGCAAGAACATCTGCAACATGANTTCTACCTCAATCGATGAAAACCCAGGATCATGAGCTAGCAAAATCTCATCAAGAATAGCTTGGAGCTCTGACTCTAATATCAAAGCATTGTCCATACGAAGTTGAGAAAGCCCTAATACAGTGTCCTGCGTGGTCTCTGATGATGCATCCCCCACTCGCAAAGCCATTCTTGACACACCTATCAGTATTGATCTTGACAGATCCAATTGATGGAGTACGCCACCAAACTAGAATAGGGGGGACATGGAGAATGGGGGTCCATAAAAATACCAAATATGGGTACAAGTGTCAAATTCCCTCGCCAATGCATCACTCGAAGCAGTCTGCCCATAAGAAAAAAGGTGATCATGCGATAAACCCTCCAAATTATACGTTTGGCTACATCATTCTTCACGGTCTATAGGTACCAAAATATCAGAAGATGAATGATAATGCAAATGTGTCCACAATGAACAAAATGTCCCAAATACCTCCATCTCTGGAATCTCTGTCTGACTCCCTCTTTTGAATTCATAGATATCTGAAAAATATCTCCAAAATGCCGCCATACCTGATTGGAGATGCTAATGCTAGTGAAAATATGATTGATAGTCTCAGTCTCGGAACAACACTGACAGCGAGAAGCCATCTGACATCCAATCCTCCCCTGAATAACCACATTTACTGGAATGAGGTCCTGCAATAGTGTCCAGCAGAAGAATGAGACATTGATAGGAAAAATGGAGCTACAAAGTAATCAGTATGAATCCTGATATTAGCGTCCCGATCGTACGAGCTGCCAAGCGGACTTGGTAACAAAGCTACCATCTAATGTATTTTGCCAAACAATTCGGTCTGGGGTATCTGTACATAAAGCTATAGCCCCTATCTGCTCCACCACCAGAGAAGGGAGAACTTGTAATAAACATCCAATATTCCACCTAGTATCATCAAAAAAATCATGTACCCTCGCAGATGTATAATACCAGTGTGGGAATAGGGATGCCAAAGTGGTCTTACCCATCCAGCAATCATGCCAAAAGAAAATCTGACCTACACCAGGGTGCCATGCAATATATGGCTATGTTCGGGGCCCAACTAATTTCAGCCTCTTCTAGCTAGGAAAAGCTGAGTAAAGAACTGCTACAAGTAAATGGTGTGTCCCCATACAATACTTGCCCTATAAAAACTAGGCCCAAAGAGATCTCTAAGAACGGAACAAACACCAGATCTTTATAGAGAATGTGTCCACCACATCCTACCACCACATCCTGTAATCTTCTAAAGCCTAGACTACTTCATCAGTAAGAAGACAAATCTCTTTTCTGCTCCGCTCCGCTCCACCAATGTAAACGACACGCCTGATCTTTGGAATCCCACAGGAATCGCGCAAAAATGCTCTCTAATTGCTTCAGGGTAGTTTTAGGAGGCTGCATGATCTAAAGAAGGTGTAATAGCATGGGCACTGACCTCAGCAAAGTAATATGACCCCCATATGATAGAAGGCGTGAAACCCAACCTGAGATCATGTTCCTCACCTTCTAGATAAGGTCATCATAAATGAAGCTTCTCTTGGCCCCTTTGAATATGGGGACTCCCAGATAAGTGAACGACTGCTGCTGGTGTCGAAAACCATTCAAAATCTCCAGTCGTCTGATCTGACTAATAGATGCCCGTTTAGGTTAGTATGAGTCTGCTCTTGTCTTTATTCACCAACTAACCAGAGACCCCCTCATAACGCTCTAGACAACCAAGAACTCCCCTGATAGGCTGTTTCTGACCGTTCGCGAATATGATCATATCATATCATATCATCAGCAAATGAAAGGTGTGAGATAAGGGTACAACCTCCATGACGATGACACATACTGGGATACTTATGAAACCTCTGAGTGAGTAGGCGTGAGAAGTAATTTGCAGCTATGATGAACAAGGATGGCGAGATAAGATCTCCCTGTCTGAGCCCTCGAGAGGAAGGGAAAAAACCACATGAACAGCCATTTAGGAGAATAGAAAAATGACATTCCAAGATGCATCGACTAATCCTATCAATCTAGATCCGATCAAATCCAAATGCCTCTAATACAGAATAAATGAAGCTCCAATCCATGTGATCATATGCTTTAGTCATGTCAAGTTTCAGCATAGCATTACCTCATCGTATTCTATCATCCAAAGTATGGAGAAGCTCCTAAACCAAAAGAACATTATCCCCCATTAGGCGACCAGGAATCTGTTGTGAAGAGATAATGCGCAGTAATAATGTACTCAATATGGTGTTCAACAACTTAGTAATAAGCTTATTGAACACAGTACATAAACTGATAAGTCGGTCCATCTACAAGCACCGT
>CAIGRO010001308.1:0-11086 GCA_903798355.1 Fraxinus baroniana
GACTGCTAGAGCGGTTGGACGAGGCAGCTTCTAAAGTCTCGTGACATTCACTGATAATAGGGAGATGCAACTCTGACAAAGGCTCCAAAGGTTCAAGAGAAGGATCTGTAGCTGGCTTATGAATGCTAAGTTTAAGTTCATCTCGTATGCCGGGCTGAGCATGGTACTTAAGGTCAACACATCTGAGCTGTCTTAATCTTGATTTTCTTAAAATATTGCGAGCAAAATGTTAATACTGAATTTAATGCTAAAAATCAACACGTCCTTCCCAGAAATTTCACAAAGCATGGCAACATATAGTAGATAATAATATGATTTCTTAACTTTGACCATTTCCTTCCTAGTGAAGAACTCCAAGCCACCAAATCTTCTTATGCTCAAAGAAAGATGCACATTATTCTGATTGGCTGGACATGTATAGTTGAAAATGAGTTGTTGATGTGTTCATTTGCTATTAGTTCGATGATGCAGCTGCTTGTTTCTTGTCCTGATGGCTGCCGTCTATAGATTTCTATAAATAGGAGAGCTGCCTCATTTTGGTTAGTGTGTGTGTGTGATATGATATTTTTGAGAGAATGCATTGTAATCAGTTTTGAGAAGTGTGTTCTGATCAGTTTTGTAATAGGAGAGCTGCCTCATTATGGTTAGTGTGTGTGTGGTCTGATATTTTTGAGAGAATGCATTCTGATCAGTTTTGAGAAGTGTGTGTTCTGATCAGTTTTTTAGGTGTGTGTTTGATCAGTTTTGAGTGTGTGAGAGCTTCAACATCTTGTTATGTGAGTGCATGAAAATAATATCTTTGTTTTGAGTGATTGTTGCTAAGTTCCCTGTATTTGTTTTGATTTAATATAAGAAGTATGTTTATCCCATTTTAAGTGCCAACATTTGGTATCAGAGATTGGTGATCAATGTCAAGGTGCTGCTCATAGGTTCATTGCTCGTGCGCAGTAAGAAATTGTGAAGTTCATTGGTGTGAGACTTGCTTGAGAGTATACAAGAACATATACTAAGCCATGATGGCAGACTTACTCTCTACCCCGGGAGGTATTAAGAGGTTGAACAACAACAATTACAAATATTGGTGTACCTGTTTAGAGTCCCATTTGCATGGACAAGGACTAAGGGAGTTGGTGGTGGTAGCGAAACCACACCCTCTTCTTGTGTAGAGGATGCGCAGGCACTTGAGAAATGAGATAAGAAAGTTGGAAAAGCCATGTACATTCTAAAGACAACAGTAGATGAAGAGCATTTGGAGCATATAAAAGATATGGAGACACCACAAAGAAGATATGGGATACATATGCAGCTTTCTTTTCTAGAACTAATGACACGGCTTTAGATGTTGGAAAATGAATTGATGATGATGTCGCGACAGAATTTGTCTATCGGGCAATATTTTACAAAGGTAAAGTCTCTTTGCCACAAAATCTCAAAATTAGATTCTGAATCTAAAATCAGTGAACAGATGAGAAGAATGATTATTCGTGGCTTAAAACCTGAGTATAACAGATTAATTACCGCAATTCATGGCTGGTCGACACAACCCCCTTTATATGAGCTTGAAAGTATCTTAGCTAGCCAAGAAATTCTTAGTTCACATGGAGCAGGACGTCGTCAAGAAATGAGGAAAAGGCACTCTTTAGTAATATAAGAAGAGGAAAGTCCAGCAAAAATATTGCTGCAACATCAAAGAGCAAAGATAAAGAAAATCAATGGTAGGCCTATGAAAGGTTGCACTACCAATCAGGGGAAGCTCAGAACATCCAACAAAAAGATGATCGTTACTCAAGACAGCAAAATCATTTTGGTGTCACATGTTATAATTGTTGTTGTGAAGGACACTATGCAAAAGATTGTCAAGTGAAGAAAAGGTTTGCCCAAGCCCAAGGAAACTATGTGACGTCAAATGAGCAGCAAGGGGTGACCAAAGTTAAAGAAGAATGGATTTTTGAAACTTCCTTCACGGCAATAAGTCTTGATTATGAAGTCAACTTAGAAGAAAAAGTAGATTTTGAAGTTGAAGTTGTTCAAGATAGTTTTATTCCAGCAAGAAATGTAGAAAAAACTCTCATCATAAATAGATCAGGAGGAGTAGATTACCAGAAAGATTGTATCATTGATTCTGGGTGTTCAAATCACGACTGAAGATAATGAAAAATTGTTTGGCATGTCAAATTAAAAAGGCAACAGGGTTGTTATGACAGCTAATAACTTGAGATTGCCAATCACTCATATCGCTAGTACAGTGATAGTGTCACGCCTCAACCCACATGAAGTACAACTTCATGAAATTTATTATGACCATGCTACTTGTACAACCGAGGTTGACAACCTCGGTTGACAATCACTCACATGGGGTGGGGCCGCTTTATTATTTTTGGCTTTTTTAAACATGCGGACCCCACATNGTTGTACAACTAGATTAATTCAATTTATTAAGCACCAGGGATGAAGAAGAATTTATTGTCAGTATCACAACTGACAATGCCTAGTAACTATGTAGTGTTTGGTCCAAAAGATGCGCAGTCTTCAAAAATGTGAATATTATAGGAGAACCAATTTTGGAAGGGCAACAAATGGAATCTATATATGTTATGTTAGCGGAATCTACAAATGTTGAAAAGACATAGAAGAACGACACTTTGGATTTATGGTATGCAAGGTTAGGACATGTTATTTATCAAAAACTGAGAATTATAATGAACAAGTTATTACACAATGGACTTTCTCAACCTGAAGCTCGAGAAGAAATCGTTTGTTCAGGATGTTAGTATGGCAAAGCACATCAATTGCCATTTGAAAAGTCAAAGTTCAGAGCTAGAGCACCACTAGAGCTAAATTCCTCTGACAAGTTTGGCCCAGTAAAGGATGCATCCATTAGTGGCTGTCGATATACGGTGACTTTTATTGATGATTTCTCAAGGTATGTATGGGTCTTTCTCATGAAAAAAAAAATTGAAGTTCTTGCAAAACTCAAGGAATTCAAAAAGGATATCGAAGGAAAAACAAAAATGAAGATCCAGTGCCTACGTTCACATAATGGGGGAGAATTGAAACACTTTCTTGGACTCGAGCTAGATCAATCACATGAAGGATTATTTCTATGTCAATAGAAGTATGCAAACGGTCTTCTACAAAAGTTCGGGATACTTGATTGCAAACCTATATCTACCCCTGTGGAGCCGAATGCTAAGCTATGTTCATATGAAGGCAAAGAAAAGATTTCGAGGATACTATTTATCGTCAACTTGTGGGAAGCCTAATTTACTTGACGGTGATGAGACCAGATATTTCATTCATTGTTGGAGCGGCAACTCGATTTATCCAGAATCCAAAGAAGCCTTATCTAGAAGTTGTTAAGCATATATTAAGGGATGTAAAGGGAACTATTAATTGAGGCCTCTCATACAAGAAAGGGAAAGCACTCAAAATAGTTGGATATTGTGATGTAGATTATGCTGGAGATCATTACACGAGACATTCAACAACCGACTATGTTTTCCATCTTTGTTCAGGACCAAATTCTTGAGGTAGTAAGAGCCAACCAACAGTATCACTCTTGACTACTGAAGCAAAATATAAAGTAACATAAATGGAGGTCCAAGAAAGTACATGGTTATTGCAGTTGATAAAGGATTTGTACCAAAAAAATAGACTACCCAGTGAAACTTAATTCGTTGTGATAATCAGTCCGTATACAGCTAGCAGAAAATCTTTTTTTCCGCAAGAACTAACCATATAAAAGTTCATTATCATTTTCTCAAAGAGAAGGTACTAAGTGAAGAAATAGAAATGAAACCAATCGCGACTGAAGACCAAGTTGCAGAAATGTTCACTAAAAAGTCTAAATCTTCTAAGTTTGCAGAATTTTGTGAACGACTTGGTATGACAAATAAAATCAAAGAAGTATGTGCTGAGGGGGAGTATTGAAATTCAGCACGTCCTTCCCAGAAATTTCACAAAGCATAGCAACGTATATTAGCCAATAATACGATTTTTAAATTGTGAAGTTCTCGTCGCAAACTTTGACCGTTTCCTTCCTAATGAAGAACTCCAAGCCACCATATTTTCTAATGCTCAAAGAAAGCTGCACAGTATTGTGATTGGCTAGACATATATAGTTGCAAATAAGTTGTTGATGTGTTCATTTGTTATTGGTTTGATGATGCAGCTTCTTGTTTCTTCCCAGGTTGGCTGCCTCCTATAGATTTTTATAAACAGGTGAGCTGCCTCATTTTGGTTAGTGTGTGCGTGGTCTGATATTTTTGAGAGAATGCATTCTCATTAGTTTTGAGAAGTAAACAGGTGAGCTGTCTCATTTTGGTTAGTGTGTGCGTGGTCTGATATTTTTGAGAGAATGCATTCTCATTAGTTTTGAGAAGTGTGTGTTTTGATCAGTTTTGAATGTGTGTTCTTGTTAAGATTTGAGGTTTCATCTTAAAATGTTAACATTTAAGATGAGTAGCCCAAACTCTTATAAATCGGTCTATATTTTCATCTTTATTTCATGCAGGATTTTATCTCTTGACCTGTCCCTATAAGATGATGGCTCTTTTGAGCAGACCAATCTTGAAATTCGTATCCTCAATTTTTTTGAATCTTAATAGGATCGAATTGCTTGTTGGATCTTAACAAACTCTGATATCATATTAAGATTTGTGGTTCTATTTTAAAAGGTCAATCTTATTAAAAGAAGTAGTCAAAACTCATATAAATTAATCGTACAGATCCTAGTTACGCTATTCCCCGATGCTTAACTTGAGTTCTCCTTATGTTCATTCCTCCAGGTAATCTCAAATCGAGAACTCGATCTGGCTACTAAACATGTTTAATGGATAACAAAATCCATTTCGATTACTTGTTGTAATCTCATCTTAATATCTTATCAAGGCGACCGAATCATGTACAAATATGATCACTTTGTCTCATCTCAGCATACCCCAAAGTCTCTGAGGCGATTGTTCGTGTAAGTGAACCACTCTCACCATAGTTGACATACTTTATATGTGCATGCAAAATATGATCTCGTAATCTTAAGAATAGATTACTCATGAACTCAAAGTTGTTCATGGCACATAAAAATCAATTAAGAGTTTTCTGATACACTAAGTATCATATTCTACGTAATTTTAGATATTCGAAATTACCGAAAAGTACATCTCTTAATATCTTTAGAGTATGATGATTACAAACCATCATTTACGTAGATATATTCTCATATTCACAACTAATATATTAGATGCCCAATACATCTATACTAAACAATTTCTTCGGTTGTCAAGTTATATACTACAAGATATGCTTCTTGCTACTCTATGTAGTAAAATTGTACAAGTCTAATAACTATTTGTGCTCCACGGCATGACAAATATTAGTGCAAGTATACATTATAGCATGCTTGTAAGTCCTAATCGTGCTAGATATGGTTCTCTGGATATTTCTTTGTGCACTTATGGAGTCCTTGGACATACATGAAGACTCATATGGTCACCTTTCGACATAGAAACATCAACAAGGTAGCAAATTTCACAGTTAAAAAAAAATTCTAGAATCCTCATGGCAAATAACTCTTGTGATAGAGAAACAAAAACTAGAATAATCTTTTTTTAACACAAAATATACAATTTGCTAAACCTATGTCCTTCATCTAAAAAATTGAAGACAACCATTTTAAAATAGTCTCAATATACTCCTTCTCATGCTTAGCCAATATAGTATCATTAACATCAAAAGTAGAATTATAACCTACCATCAGACTTTTATATAAATACAGTAAACTTCATCCACATGATGAAATTTTTTATGAGATTTAAACCCTGTTAAAACTCAAGTACCAGTGTCAAGATAACTGTATTAGACTACAAGTGTAACTAAAAAGTTACCACAATACTATAAAATCCTTCAACATGAAACCTACAAACTGATTCATGTACATCTCTTAATTAATTCTCAACTGAGAATGAAAATACAATTCAGAGATTATTATCCACAATTTAAGTGTCAAATTTTGTAAGATTTCATGCCAAAAATATGGTTCTAAGGACATTCTAATTTAGGTGTAAAATTCCATACGAATTTTCACTCCATTTTTCATGTCCTTTTTCTCTTTCTATTTTCCAATGCACAAAAAAAAATGGAAGTCGTATGAGAATTGATGGTGGTTGTAGGTAGGTACATATTTGAACTTAAAATTCAAAACATTCCCTCCAACCCTTTTAATAACTTGTGGGTCGGGTCATCCCACATGGGCGACCCACGACCCGTATTTTCTAACATTTTCTTTTACAGTTTCCCCCTCAATAAATATAAAAGATGAAATTAGAAGAAATGTTTACTTTCACGTTGTCATTTGCAGCAATGTCTCAAATTTGCTCAATATCCATTTTACAATAATTTAGATGAAAATACTCTTGTTAGTAATTTCTAATTCCACACTAAACACAGAATTTTTCATATAATTAAAAATTGTGTTGGCCAATAAATTTTGACATATAACCTGTACTACTTATTTTAAAAAGCACAAATGTCAATCCATATTAAATGGTAACGTTTTCCTATAACCGCTAGCTTTTTGAATATTTTCGGTTCGGTTCCCTTTCGGTAAGTCGGGTTGTGGGTTAACCCGACCCAAATACTCGATTTTTCATACTTTTTAGCTAAGTTCGGGTGGCTTACCCATGGAAAAATCTAACCCGCCCCTCCCGTATCTTTCCAAAAATTGAAAACCACCCACACTCTCACACTTCCTCTTATTCACTCATTCTTCAGTTCAAAATCCAAAATTCCCTTCAACTCAGTGAAGGATTGGGGAGAAAAAAAAAAGCGTGTTCATCACCCTCTTTACACCATTTTTGAATTACAGGGATTTCTACATGGAAAAGCCATCTTGTTCATTGCCAACTTGGAAGGTAATATTATATTTGTTCGTGTAATGTTGATTTAGTTATTTATTATTGTAACTGTGCATAGTTATGTTTTGGGTAACTCTGCATAGTTTGTTATTTATTGATTGTTGTACGTAATTATTTATTGAGTTAATTTCGTGGTGTTGTAAGGTTTGGGCGGTGTTCAAGTTTTTTATGAATGGGGGATTTTGTTGGGGAAATCAAGGGCGGAACCAGAAATATACATTAGGTTGGGCTGAAATTTAATTTTTTTCAATGAACTTATATAATAAAAAATGCTCTAAACCACATGGTAAAACAAAAATCGGATCCAAACCAGACAAAATCATGCCAGGTTAACTGATTATGACAAAACCGCTCAAAACCAACTAAATCGATCGATTCAACCGTAAATCGGTCAACTAGTCGCGGTTTGGTGGTTTTCCCGAATTTTTTTCTTTTTTTAGTTTAAAAAATTTTAACTTATGAATGGACCTCATAAATTACAATTCAAAGGCTCATAGAAAACTATTAGATGACATGCTCATTTTATAGATGTACTTCTCTCAAATGATTTCATAAACTTTCAATGTGGGATAATGTCTTTTATAATTGGTTTCATAAACTTCCAATGTCTTTTATATTATTTAACTATTAGATGGCATGTTCATTTTATAGATGTACTTCTCTCAAATGGTTTCATAAACTTTCAATGTGGGATAATGTCTTTTATAATTGGTTTCATAAACTTCCAATGTCTTTTATATTACTTATTTTGATAATAATATCATTTCAGAAGCAAATACATGGTGAAAAATTAAAAAGAATAAAGCCCAAAAGCAAATTCATGGGGAAAAATTAAAAAGAATAAAATTTGTCCAACCCATATATTAATTTTAGTCCAATTAACTTCATTTCTAACCCAAGTTTAAAACTGAAATGATACACAATTAACCAAATTTTTAAACCCAATTAACCAAATATTAATAAAACTTTGCTTCTGGCTGAGGGTAGGGCTGGGCTATAGCCCACTCCCTCGGGGGAAATTGTTTTGTGTTAGATTTAAATGATTGTACTGTGATTTGTCTTATATTCATAATTTGTTCCTTAATTAATGAAATTATGTTTCCATTTTTTATATGACCTTCTTTATTGTTTTTGTTAGTATTTGGATGTGACATGAATTTCTTGCTTGAAGTAATTGAAGAATTCTAATTGAAGTACACGTCAAGCAGAATTCAGTTTGGAATGCTATTAAAATTTTATGTCAAGTTGAAGTTCTATTTTGGAAGCCCATTGGAAGTTGGAAATTAATATTACACTTAAAGAAGAGTTTAGGAATGGAGCAAACAAAAAAAAATTGGGCAGATTGTCAGGCGCCCTGGCGTCCAATGGTGAGCTCCGCGGAGCCACCTGTCCTATCCTCATTTTCGCATTTTTCTTTTCCTAGTTCGTTTTGGACTCGATTTTTGGCGTCCTACTTCATCAACAACTCTACTAAGTGGATTTGGATGCCCCTAAACATTTTCTATAAATATTAAGCTCTTCTATACAATTTGATAAGTGTGAAAAAATAGATTCTTAGAATTATAGGATCATATACTTCATTATCAATTACCATATAAGTTCAACATCTCAATCCGGTGGTTTGTTTCACAACAGTTCTTGCTTTCTCTAGCTTTTGACCTAATTTAATTAGGCATCTAGGCCTAATTGTCATTCATTTCTATATTCGCTTTTAGTCGTCGAGCATTGTTTGAATACCCCATTTTGGTATGATTTTCAAGTTAGGATAATTATATGTATGAGTCGTATTTCCTTGTGAGTGTACGCAACATCCAACCTTGATGGTTTGGTTTGGTCCATGAGGTCTATGTTGCTCAATGCAAGCACGAAGACATCGTACACAGCAGCAACCATAAAAAAAAAAAAGTAAGAGGGGCGTCTAGTATATGCAAAACGTTCGTGAACTTTATCTCTTGTTAGCTTGAGGGAAGAAAACTACAATGTCATTTCGTGAACCATCTTCAATTCCAACCATTGATGATGCAATTCGATTATTGGATGTAAACTTGATTTTGATATGAATATTGGTATTTTTGATTTTTGTATGGTATGCAGTTTGGTTATGTTAGTAGTGACGAGATGTGATAGACTGTTAGTTTTTGTATAGCACGTTTTACCATTGTCAAACTATCATTCTTGACAAATAAAATATGAAGCATCGAAGATTAACAAGTACCAAATTTCAAGAACGTTATAAAATGTGAAGAATAAATGAAAATCATCTATGAACCAAATCTTGTTCTAAAAAGATAAAGTGTCAAGTGTCGAGATTAACATGTACTAAATGTCAATAACTAATTTCTAAATGTAAAGAATGTTACGAAATGTCAAGAACAAATGAAACCAATTAATCGAAAGGTAAAATGATAACAAGATGAAAAAGAGAGTAAAATGTAAAAGTGGAGATAAAAACTATTATTATTAATTTACAATCCTATTAGGTTGTGTTATCTTACTTTATGAAAGAAATCTTTTTGTTATCTTATATTGACAATTTCTTAATACTTCTAATCTCATACTCCAAGTTGGAATGATTTATGTTAAAGAAATTGTTAGGTTAATATATTTTGAAAATTTGTGAACATTTCTAATTTCGACTTGTCATTATGGTAAAATAAGCTTGTGATTTTGTGATATTTGGAATTTGACGTAGTGATTTCATGTTTTTTACTGTTCTTTTTTTATAAAAAAGTAAGTTCAATTTATTTATTTATTTCTACAAAAAGCAAGTTTTGATAGTATAAATAGTAACTTTAGAAATTCATTGATAAAATAAGTAACTTGAAAAGTATGTTTCAAGGTTTAACCAGTTTTAACTGTTCGAATGACGAATCAACTGTTACTATTAAAATACACAATATTCAAGTGCTCGTGTTACTCAACGTTATCGAGTTCCTACACTTCAAATAACAATTGATGTTATTCGATTCCCAAAACACTTCCACTTATCATCCGCATTGACGAATGTACCACCGTGCGAGACAATGAGTCTCATTACATCCCCCAAGTTGTATGTCATCAACACAAATAAGATCAGCTAACACATGAACACATTACCTAAAATGAACATGCTACCCGCACGCAATATGCTAAACACAAAATGTTGCCTAGCTTCGCTCAATTTTTATCGTTATTCTTGACATTTGAAACAAGTCAAGAATTATATTTAAAATATTACGATTCTCGACGTTTATGAAATGTCGAGAACGATATGTCGAGATGATACTTCACCACCCATTTATCATCTTCTTCAACATCAACCACCATTTTTGCGGTGAATTAATTTACACCATTAATGACATTGTCATTATACAACTACCTTAAACTTCTATCTATCGAAGTTATTTAAGAAGTCTATGACACAATGTTTAAGGAACACACCACAATGATATGATTTTTTTTTTTAAATACTCCAATAATCTTACAACAAATCTTGACTAATTATTTGGGATAATTTAATTCAATTTAATCAAATATATAACAAAAACTATTAAACACAACTTATCAACACATAAAATTTTTATAAAAAAATCACCTTCTAGCAAGAATTGTGGAGAGCCCAATCAACTCACAAATTTGGATGAGATTAAATTTTTCGAAATGAAATTATATGATTTTCTTATGGAGCATATAGTTCTTTGTTAGAGTTAATGATTTTCTACTTCACGTTCTTCACTTTCTCAAAATTAATTGGTCAATACCTAATAGATAATCAAGCAAATGGGCCTATTAGGTAATAACTAACATTATTGTAGCTTCTTATGAGCTACTTGTTAGCTTTGAGATTAGTGACTCAATAAAGAAAATTAATTTATTTCTTATTAAGGGTAAAATAGATATTTTGATGTTAAATTTCGCTATTTTTGTAATAGCTATCAAAATTAGACACTTTTTAATTGAAAAGTATGGAATTGAAAACTTTTGTAAATTCTTCTAAATAAAAGATGTTAGCTTTTATCGAGTACATGATGGCTTTTTGGATCGATTCCATGAATTGAATGCTACAAAAATAATAGGTTGGGGATCGGGGCAGATCTACTTGAGGACTGCAGGGGCCGCCGCCCCCCATTCAATTTTCAGATTTTCTAATTTTTCTTCAGATTTTTATATTTTTTTAGTTTTTTTTTTTTTTTTTT
>CAIGRO010001318.1:0-10030 GCA_903798355.1 Fraxinus baroniana
GACTGCTTTAATCACCCCCCTTCTAGGTGTAGTTAGGTCGAATCTCGTGTTTCTCAATGGTTCATATTTAGAACAAAGGTTTTAAAGGGAAAAGCCGTAGGAGCGGAGATCGGAAGTGGTAGACCAGCCAAGGCCAGCGGTAGCAGTCGGCCGCCGCAAGCTTGGCTGCAGCAACAACCATTTCATATGTGAAAATGTACTTTTGCACCTGTTTGAGTTTTTGGTTCCTTTTCACTCCATACCAATTATTTAATTCAAAAAATTATGGTTGTGACTCAAATGAAGAGATGTAACCTTTTGGGAAGTGTTGTAACAAAAATCTACAAATAGATTGATGATCTTTTGAAAAATGAGACGGATTATTTCTCCTTCATTTGTTTCTTCTTGTTGCATTAAAAGTCCTTGCATTTTCATAAATATAACCTTTGGGAAGAATTGTAACAACAATCTACATATAGATAGATGGATCATTTGGGAAATGAGAGAGATTATTTCTCTTCCATTTGTTCGTATTTTGTTAATCCGGATAAATACAAAATATGAGCCTCTCGAATGGTAGCTTCTTCTCTCCTTTGTGTTTGGAGTGATTTTCGTTAATGCAAGACGGAACGAACAAAATCGATTTTATTGTATCCTAGAGGCGTTTTGCTTTTCCCTGTGCATCACCGGTAATGGGAGCAAGTATCGTCTCAAGGAGAGTTTCAACTCAAAACTTGGAATCTACTGCTAGAATGCTATTTTTTTAGTACAGTTCAGTTTGGGTATTGGTTGCTATTCTCCTAACTTCATCAGATTCTGTTCGAGCCATTGGGAAATATGCACGAATATTGTTCCCCCGTTGTTTTTATTATTTGACAAGATTTCAGCTCAATAACTTCTTATTATGGTGATATTAGGAAAAAAAATAAAAAATATAAAAAAATCCTTATCATGGTACAGGTTAAAAAAGTTTAATAAATAAATAAAAATTACACCTTATATTCATTACATCATCAAGATATCATCAAGTTATTACAAAAGAGTAAATGTTTTTGATAACCATAATCAAGAAATTGATTCGTTGCTTTTATACTTTATAACTTACTTGATCTTCTTTACTACATTTTTCTTGGAAATTTGACAGTTGTCACTAAATTGAAAATTGTCTTTTCATTGTCCTTTCTTATCTCTTGCTCCCTCCATCACTTACTTCCTGTGCATTCTTGATTTAGACATCAAGATGCAGAGGGTTGATGCAAGAGAAGTTATACTACTGTATTTTCTGCCTTCTACACTAGGGATGATAAACACCATATAAGCTTTTCAAATTCAATATTTAACTAACCAGTGGTATGAGGGAAAACTTTTGATAAATCTATATCTCCAACTACATAATTCAAAGGAGAAAATTTCCCTCGGTGGACTTTGCCTCCTGCTGCTTCTAACCCATTGTTTGTTCCATTCTTACATTTTGTTACCAGGCTTTTAGCCTGTTAGGTCTGTAAAGTTATATCTTATAGATCTTCTATTTTGAAACCCGTTCTAACTTCATGAAACTTCAGGATTTTATAGTACGAGGAGGACAAAAATTTCCTTTATACAGGTAAGAGCTACGCTTTGAATGTATAATTCTGATCAGAATTATTTTATTGGTACATATTAAAGATTTTCATTTTCCTGTTTAGGTTTCTCATATAGAATAGCCTTTTGGAGAAATGGTTTGTTATAATTGGCTAATCGACAACTTTGAGCTAATATTTTAGTGGACCCCACAAGTTGTATGAATAGTTCATCAGCATTTAGTTTGACTTCTGAATTTGAGCCCGAGGAGCCCCCCAAATATTCAAAAAATCAAATGTATGAATAGGCCAAAGCCCACATGGGTATGCATCACTGTAGCTTCCTGCCAACAAATCCAATTCAGTTAAATCAAATGCCTGTTTCCTGTTAAAATGAAATAAAGAGAAGAAAATACCTTCTATCGAGATAGTAATGGCAAGCTCTGTTTTACTGATGCTGCTGCTAATAATCAGTTGGTGTATGCTTTTACCGAACCTCTTTCTCAACAATGGTTTCATTATAAAGGATCCAAAGTTGGTGTCAACGGTGGGAGCGCCATGTTGTGGACACTTAGTATGAAAGAAGATTTAAATCATTCATGATAATTGGTTATATTCTGTATATTATTCTTACGTACTCAAATTCAGCCTAATTGTGGATCTTGCTTTAAAAGACTTTTTGACTGGTATATATACACTATCAATGGAAAAGAAAGCAGCATGCCTCTTATTTTTAGGGATTATGAAGACTGGGGAAATGATGTTCTGGCTAACATGACAGAACACTCTTCCTTCAAGAAACGTGAATATACATTTCAAACACATGAATATACCTTTCAGAATTCAGATATCCTAGTAATGTACAGTTAATGTCAACAGTTAATTCTTTTTCCTTGCAGTCGGGTAGTACAAGCTGCTCCATATAAAGTTGTAGTGGTTCCAGCTTCTGGAAATGATATAGATGTTCATTTAAGAAACCAGGACTTATCATGGAAAGCTTTTCTTTCAAGTGTCGATCACCTACCTGGGTAATGTAAAAATTTTGGTCTGAAATCGGAACAAGGACGAATTTCAATTTCAACTAAACGTAGTTCAACTGTCAAATAGTATTTGATTGTTTATCTCATTAAAATAAATGTCAGTTTTGACATACACTCTCTTTTGGCAGATCAAATTATTATTTTCCAGTTTATCAACCCATAGACTCTGTCACTAATATATTATTTTCATCTGGAACCTCAGGTACGAGGTTTAATTTAAACCAAATACGTTATGTTACTTTGTCCATGACAATTTACATTATCCACTGAATGCCTTCTGCACCTGTGACCAGGAGATCCAAAAGCTATTCCATGGACTCATCTTTCTCCAATCCGATGTGCTGCTGATTCATGGACACATACTGATCTTCAAGCTGGAGACATCTTTTGTTGGCCTACAAATTTAGGCTGGGTTGTGGGACCAATTTTACTTTATTCGTGCTTTCTAACTGGTGCGACTCTGGCTCTCTATCATGGATCTCCTCTAGGTCGTGGTTTTGGGAGATTTATCCAGGTAATTCCAATAAAACACGTTCAGGACATATATGTAAATGGTTCATCCTGAGTGTCAGCTGGAATTTGCTATTCATTAGCATAGAGAGCAGAAAAGATTAATAACACAAGCAAATAACAATAAAAAAAGTTCTTGTTTTCATAAATTCCTTGTTAAAATTCTGGACTTAAAACATAGTCCATTTCGTAATTCACGCATTAATATTTTCTAATATAACTATATTATTCTTAAATTTACATTCTTCCAGGATGCAGGAGTGACCATGTTGGGGACCGTCCCTAGCTTAGTGAAGACCTGGAAGATAACAAATTGTATGGAAGGCCTAGATTGGACAAAAATAAAGTAACATTCAATTTGAAGCATCAACACTTCTGCCTTGTGGTTTCTTTGGTTTTTCTGCGAGGAATTAACAATAAGCCTCCACAGGTCATTTTGTTCTGGAGGAGAAGCCTCCAATGTTGATGATGATCTCTGGCTCTCTTCAAGGGCTTACTATAAGCCAATTATTGAATGTTGTGGAGGCACAGAGCTTTCATCAGCCTACATTCAAGGAAACCTTATGCAACCACAAGCCTTTGGAGCATTTAGCTCTGCCTCATTGTCCACAGGTTTTGTGATCCTCAATGAAAGTGGCCTACCTTATGTAAGAATTATTTACTGGCGCCTCTTTCTTGAATTTAGCTTCTTGTTAACTACAACAGATGGCATTTAGTTAACTAAAGAATTGTCTGTTATCGTTTTATGAAGAAATGCTGTTGTCACTTTATTACATAGTCGGCTTACCAATTGTTTATACAACTTAGGACGAATTACAGCTATATGCTAGCTCCAGGTTTGGTCGTAAAACCAGTAATTGGTCGTGCTTGGGTTCTGTTAGGCTCTCTGGGATGTTTGGTTGTAAAAGGGGATAACTGATCAGTACTGGGTCGTAGTCGTATTGCTATGAAAATATTTATTTTCTCTCGTGAAAGCATTTCACATGGTTCAGCATCCTGACTTTAATTATTTATTTTTGAGTTGTATGACAGCCAGATGATCGAGCTTGTATTGGTGAAGTGGGCTTATTTCCTCATTACATGGGAGCAACTGATAGACTCCTGAATGCTGATCATGATGAGGTTTACTTCAAGGGAATGCCAATATACAAAGGAATGGTGCGCAGTTTGGCCTCTATATTAACCTTGCTTTAGTTATCTACTAGAAATTCTTATCAAATCAACTTCTATGACCCAATGATTTAAAATCAGAGCATAGGGGCATTAGTTCAACAATCCATTTTTTGTCATTCATTGTCTGTGATATAAGTTCTGCATTAGCTGCTGTCCTGTGTTTTATGAGCTAAATCAGTATCTGGCTTCGTGGCTGCCTTAACCAATTGTCTTCATGGTGCACATCTTACCACTTCTTTGTGCCCTGCCATCTTGGGAAAAGCTTTAATCATGAAAATTCTAATTGTTTAATGTTTGTCTAGAATGCATTCTTGTATAAGAGTTCAGGTATCTCTGTATGCCCGGTTTTAGGGTGTTCAAATTTGGTTCTGTTAAAAGGTTATGCTGAGAAAAATTCCCCCATTCTCTGACATTCATAGTTCTGCAGTGGTTGGCATTCTACTCTTTTTAACTGCTGTGAGAATTCATGTTGCTCACAAAAATACGTAATATGTATTTTTTTTTTCTAAATTTCCAGAAAGGTGCACGCACACAAAATTAAGTCTTGTACCGAATTGGAGATTTGTCTCGTTTTCTTTTTATTGTCTGATATAATCTTTGAATCTAACGAGGATATTTGGAAAAGTGAGCATGTGATGCATTCTTGATGATTATGCCTGGATAAAATTGGTTGCACACAACTTTCTTCATTTTTATTATTTGTTTTAATTTATTTTCTGTGTTTTCTTTTGTTTTTTTAGGCATTAAGCTTCCATTAGGTGAAATAAGAGTTAAGAGTTAAAAGTTAAACGAGAATAAGCTCAATACAATCCACATTTTTTACGTTGCAGCAACGTGAGAACTTAATTCTTTCAGCCAGTTTGTTCACCACCCAAGTTTCGGTTTATTCTTGTAATATGTTGATATTATCCAGTAATAACCATGCACAGTAAAAGAAATGTATGAAGCATTTTAGACATAATTGGTGTTAAGAGAGTCAGTTGTCTTCTCATCCATGAGAGAGTTTCACTGAATCACATTGCTTTTACCTATACTTGATTGTTTTCTTCAGCAACTTAGGAGACACGGTGACATAATAAAGAGAACTATTGGTGGATTTCTGGTGGTGCAGGGAAGAGCTGACGACACCATGAATCTAGGTGGCATTAAGGTAATTAGCCTATTTTCCTTCTTCATCCTCTCATTATCTTAGAAAAGCATTTCTCTTAAATTATAATTCATTTTTCTCTCTCTTCTTATCAATCAAGTTTTCCAATAAAATAATATTACACATAAACCCAAAAACTTTTCCTTCTTTTTTAACCATACATTCTCCAAAAAAATTACTATTCCTATCATTATAATTTGGAATAATGGGGCCAAACTTGCACTACATAATCCGGAACTACTCAAGTACCACGAGGTCCTATTGTCACATCAGAAAGTGGTTGTCATTGACCACAAGCTATTGGGACTAAGATTTAATTTGTAACAATTGTACTCTTAAACGTTAGTGAGTCCTTAATGCTTAATATGTATTATCATTAAATGTGATTTTGATCCAGACTAACCTTGGGCTTGTTGTCTCCTGTGATTGTATAGTTGAGTGTGGTTGAGGTTGAGATGGAAATTACATTAATAGTTTCTTCTTTGCATACAGACGAGCTCAATTGAAATTGAACGTGTTTGTTACGGGGCTGATGAAAGTGTCCTGGAAACTGCTGCGGTCAGTACTGCACCCCCAAATGGTGGTCCAGAACAGTTGGCTATCTTTGTGATATTGAAGACCGGATTTGAAGTCGAGTCAGATATGCTTAAGTTGAAATTCTCAAGATCCATCCAAGCCAAGCTTAACCCTTTGTTCAAGGTTTGAATACTTGATTCCACAATATTTAACACTTCTTATTCTCCTTTTTGTTCTCTGCTTTTGGTGAATGTCTACATGCTTGAATAGACAAAAAGATCGTGTGGAGACAGTTACTCAAAACTTAAGATGTTAGACGGGAAAGGTATTTATCTATTTATAATTTGCTTGTCATGAATGGCCCGACATATAATCTCATCAAGTGGTGAGACTTAGAGGGTGTTTGGTGGAGATTAAAATTCGATTTTTAGTAGATTGTGATAAGAGTTTTTGAAATGTGTGGTTGAAAAGTTGTGGGTTCCATGAAATATGTAGTTAATATTAATTGTTTGATTTTGACTTGGAGTAAAATCAGATTTTAATCCGGACCAAACAAGGGCTTAAATACTGACATTTGTGGACTCTCTTAACATGTCAAGTCGCCTAATCCAAAAGTTTAAGTGGTTGGAAAGAAGAGGGATTTATTTATTTATTTATACTTTTATCTGATTTGTTAATTAATCAGGTGAGCTTTGTGAAGATTGTCCCAGTGTTTCCTCGAACAGCAACAAATAAGCTATTGAGGAGAGCGTTAAGGGATCAATTGAAACTGGAGCTTCAAATACACAGTAAAATATAATTGCATCACTAGTTTCTAGTATAGCTGTAGTTGTACTATGTGCTAGTTGAGATTATTGGGGGTGAAACTTAGCTTGTTATGGTTATACGCGAAATTTGAGGTGAATTGCCATTTTTGTGCTACTTTTTTGTACACAGTCCACCAAGTTATTGAAGTGGTCAATATTTGTATTTACGAATAAGGCCCCATCTGAGTCACATTTTTCTAGAATGAGTATGAAAAATATAGTCGTTATTGGACCCCACACAAGAGATAGAAATTCGAAATTAATGGTTTGATGTGATAGATAACGGTCATATTTTTCATTTTTAGGAATGAAAAATGTGGCTCAAACGGGGGCTAAAGCTTGTATCCACAGTACACTTCAGATGGCGGAATGTCATGTGTATACATGAGAAAATTAGGTTTAGTGTTTTAAGAATATTATTGTATATTGAATGTCGGAGAATTTTCAAATAATGTCGTTTGGACATTGAAAGATATTTTTATGACCTTGTAAGACATAAAGTGGTGGACGATGGAGCCACCCTGCGGTCACCCTCTGCATAAGGGAGACCAAAGGGTGGCGTGCAGGGAATTTGAATGGTAGTCGGACGATAGCCCTTTGCAGTGCGAGAAGCACCTTTTCATGTTTTGGACGAGTTTTTCACGCTTTTTTCATGCATGATTGCTTATGATACTAACTTTATGGCAGTTGGGAAGGAATACAACTCTCGTGAAGAGTTGCTTAACAATCTATAAATAATATTGTTAATATCATAGACGAAATATATGGAATAATATAATTATCTTTCATCTTCCTCTTTAAAGCTATATTTTCTTGCATACTATCATTCATATTTTTCGAACTTTGTTTGTGTTTTTTTATTTCAAAAATATAGAATGCAAGACTCTATATTGATTTTTTTCTCTCCTAAGTGTTCGAGGTTGTCTTCGTTAGTGCACGATGCAGACACCTAATATCCTAGAGATGGATGGGTGTCGGTTTCACGAGTGTTTCAGACAGTTGTTGACTCATTTGTTGACGGAGATAAGGTTAAACGTCAAATAATGGTAGACAAGAGGCGATCAAGGATGACTTATGTTGATGTCACGACAAGTGTATGGGTACCGCAAAATGCTAATCAGCGGGAATTATTGGATAAAGAAAGGGCAGAGAATGAAGGGTTTGATCCTAACGCTGCATTTAGGGCTCGCATCCAGGCGTTGAAAGGAGAATTGGATGATTTGATTAACATAGTGGAGATTGGGTCTCTAGTGGGTTCCAGGATTACTTATTGTCATAAGTTTGGGGTGAGATTAGCTGAGTCTTCTGCCAATGGTAAATATGTAGCGACTTTGAATTCTAAGGAATTACCATCGATGAGGGCCCAAACTACAGATAAGCAGGTGGTGGATAAGCCTAGAGGCGAATCTCAGACTTGGACTGAAGTGGTGTACTCTAATGGTGATGGGAATAAGGTCGGGACGGAGGAAACAAATCGGGTTGAAATGGCTTCAATGGTCGAGATATATCGAGAGGAGGCACCTCGGGTTGAGGTAGGGGAGCCAAGTACTAAGAATTTGATTTCGGAGTTATTGGCAACTACAAAATTTCCTACTAATGAGGGTGCGTTGGACGAAACTCAATCTATGAAGGGATCATTATTGGGTAGTGAACAACAGAAAGGATCTGTATTGGTCAATAGTTCAATGTTGGTACTTGAGAAATAGTAAGGGACGATAGGTTCAGCAACTATGGTAATGAATACCTACTGTAGGAGATATTCGAAGTCTCCGAAGGAAGGGGATCCATCGAATGATAATGCTTTGGTGGTGTGAATTGGAGGCGCCGAGAAAGGGGATACAAACTGTGATGTTGTACGGGTCGAGGAAGAAGGGGGACGCTGTTATGATTCTATTTATGCTGAGGAGATGGTGGAAGTTAGTGCTCTTGACGATAGACATCTACCGTCAAATTGGTCCTTCAAAAAATTTTGGATTTCATCAAGATGGTAGGTGTGTCATGTGATGGGTATGAAGATAGGCTTTTACAATTATTCGAGGAATTGGAGGCTAATAGGGGAAATGGGTTGGGTACATCAAGAGAAAAGACAAGAAGAAAGGGGGATCGGGAGCTTAAGCACCTCGAATGCTCGGTAAATTATGATCTCAATGGTGGAGAGTCAAGGAGAGGTCACATGGGGAGGGATGCCGAAATGTTAAGATGATTCCAAAAATAATTAGTTGGAATGTGAGGGGGCTTAATGAAGCTGAGAAAAGATTGGATGTTCGGAATCTATTAAGGGGATGGAGGGTTGATATTGTATGTCTACAAGAAACAAAGTTGGAGGTTGTTTCGAGGGCGGTTGTACGCAACCTTTGTGGGGGACAGCATGTAGGGTATCAGTTTGCAGAATCATCGGGGGCTTCAGGAGGAGTGTTGGTTATGTGGGACACCAGAGTTTTTAATATGGAGGAGGTTTGTGAAAGGCTATTCTCTCTATAGCTTTCGTTTAGAAATATTGGGGATAACTTTCGTTGGATGTTTATATGAGTTTATGGGCCTAATGTGGATGATACTAGAGGTGGATTGTAGGATGCATTGGCTAGGATGATGAATTGGTAGAGCCTCCCAACGTGTATTGGAGAATATTTTAATGTGGTTCGATTTCCCACTGAGAGGTCCAGTGGGGGGAGACTAATAGGGGCTATGGAGGGTTTTTCAGGTTTTATCAAGGAGAACATACTAGTGGACTTGCTTTTGATTGGGGGAGAATTTACTTGGTCATCCAATTGAGACCAACATGTCCTATCCCGAATAGATCGATTTTTTATTTGTGTGGAGTGGGAGGTTAAGTACCCAGATGTCACGCAGAGGTGATTGGGAAGGTTGTATTCAGATCATTTTCCTATTTCATTATCTAGGAATGTAAGACATAGTGGAAGAATGCCTTTTAGGTTTGAGAGGATGTGGTTTAAAATTGATGGTTTCGGGGAACAAGTACGGAATTGGTGGGCATCCTATGACTTCAGGGGATTTCCTAGATATGTGTTAGATTGAAAATTGAAGGTTTTAAAAAAAGATCTTAAGAGGTGGTGGGAGATGTTACCTATTGCAAAAATCAATGCATATCAGATATAGACGAGTTGGATATGAGGGAGGAGAGTAGATGACTGGTAGGGGAAGATAGGGCAAGACGTGGAGAATTAAGGGAAGAGTTGGAGAGGTTAATGGAAATGGAGAAGATTGTCTGACGTCAGAAATCTAGGGTCAAGTGGTTGAAAGAGGGGGACATATGTACCCAATTTTTCCATAAGGTAGCTA
>CAIGRO010001321.1:0-12220 GCA_903798355.1 Fraxinus baroniana
CGTTTGAAGTTAAAGAGGATAAAGGTACTTACACAGTTTTATGATCTTGTGTTCAGCGCTCATTCTTTGGGTTCAACGGCTCAACGTTTTGACTGAAGGAACGTAGAAGATGCTGAGAGTTGAAAGATTGCCCTCAAACTAGTTTAGAACTAGTTAACCATTGCATGTTGTGTCCTCCCAAACAAGAGAATAAGTATTCATTATGCCATGATTGCTTCATTGATGAAGAAACATAGTCCTTCTCTGTATATTGGTAACCAGTTTGTTACTTAATGGTTCACTTCGTCTCACCTTAAATGCTTGAGCCTTAAAAAGGTTTGTTTCCCTACATTCAATACAGCCTTGGAGCACTGGTTAATTCAAATTTAGTATCCTTGCTAGTTGCTTGTCTGATTATTTCTGGTATTATACTAGTAATTCACGTATTTTAATCAAATTCAGTAGCTTGTTTTGGCTCTTCATAGCAATGAGCCACCATAGTAACATTGTGAATAAGTTGCCTAATTTCAGTTTCTCTGGATGAGAAACTGAAGAAAATGGAGAATGAGATGCCTTATTTTGCTACTGCCACTATATTTTTGCTTAAATCCTATGTTCTTTATTAAACTATCTGATCCCATTCACTTTTACTAATACAAGAAAATAAAAGAAAGTTTCCCTTAATATTTGTGAAAGGTTAAAGCTTGATAGTCGTAAACTATATTTTAAACTGTTTTGAATTGTAACTTATTTCATTGTGATTTGGCGTCCAAAAATTGTACTTCAATTATTTTGGTACGGAGTCATCTATAAATAGTTTATGAGGGTTAGAGGCACGTGCAACTGTTTTCTCTATAATAGAAGCGTGCTTATTCATGCATTAAAAAATTTGTCATTCTCAAATTTTTAATTTGACAAATGTTTTAAAATATGTTTAAATTTTGTCCTCCTCAAATATTTGAAAGTAGGTCTATACTAACATGATCTAATCTTTTATGTCATAAACAAGTATCATATTTTAAACTTGGTAAACATTTTTCTCCTCATTTAAACTTAGTATTTATTACATAAACATTCTTACTTCGGATTCCCATAAACATCACCTTTTTTGATGTAGTATTCTCAATAAGGCACTAAGAAAAATCAAATTTGATATAATAACATTCATTACACAATTGACTAAAATTATGTTAATTATGTTTAGGGTTATCTACTAAGAGAACATTTTATATAGAGGGAGATAAATGATTACCAATAATTTCGATGTCAATGATTTTTCCTTTGACATTATCTTCAAAAGTATCATGATCATCATTCTTTATTTTGAAACTTGACAATAAAACTTGATTTTCGATCATGTGATTTGAACATCAACTATCCAAGATCCATTTGCTCTTTTATTTTATTTGGTACCTAAAAAAATAATTCAATTTTCTGTCTGGTATCCATACAACCTTAGGTCCTAGTAGTTAGTGTTTGTGGACTTTTAAATGAACTTATAGTTGTCTTTAAAATGAAATCTCTTTTTGATAGAATAATAAAAAGTTCCATTTTTATTACAAAGGTCACATGTGACATTTGAAAGAGGAAATTGGAAACTTTTAATGAATAAATTTTTAAGAGACTTTTTTTTTAAAAAAAAAAGAAAAATTGTTTATATCAAATTCCTCATTTATCCAAAACATATTTTTGTTCACCAAATATTAAATCAAAATTTTTCTTTTCTTGAATAAATTTGTGAACAATGAGTCAAATCTAAAATCTTTTCTTGTAAAGAGGAATTCTCCTTAATTAAATAATCGTAATCGACTTTTCCTTTTTCAAAATCATTTTGAATTTCCAAAAGGTTCTTTACCTTATTTTCTAATAAATAATTTTTCTTTTTGAGTATCGAATGATTTAAAGTAAGTTTTTCAGAATTTCAAAAATTCCATAGGTAGATAAGTCATCATATAAACAATTTTCATTTGAATTTACCTCGTTTTCAATAGTTATAAACCACATGTTAGCAATTTCATTCCATGTTCTTCTTGGTCATAGTCGTCACTTCTATTCCATGTTGCTTGGAGTGCTTTCTTTTTTACGAATCAATTCTTTTCTTTGTCATTTTCTTCTTTCTTTTGGAATCAACAATTGTTGCGGAAACATTTCCATTTCTTAATGAGAAGAACTAGATCATCAAGTTCTTCATCATTCAAATTTTTGCTTGAAGTGCCTTCATCAATTACGGATTTTAAAGCAATTTGACGTATTTCATCTTCTTTACTTTTCATTGTTTTCTCCTTTGTCTTAATGCGATTTAGTCCATATGTCATCAATATTCCATATAACTCTTTCAATGGATATAAGTTGATATCTTTGGTGTTTTCTATCAATATTCTCAACGAGCTCCAATTCTCCGAGAGAGATCTAAGCATTTTGCTCACAAGTTCACCATTAGTAAATTTCATATCAAATCTTTTAAAATCATTAACAATATCGGTAAAACAAGTGATCATATCAACAATCGGTTCATTTTGCTTCATAAAGAAATTTTCAAAATATTTAATTAAGAGATTTTTCTTAATTTCTTTGACTTTACTAGTACCAATATAAGTGACTTCTAATGCATACCAAATATCATATGCGAAATCACATGTACTAATACGATTAAATTCATTTATATCTAAAGAAAAATAAAGTAGATTTTTAACTCTAGCATTTAAAAACAAATTCATTATATTCCTCTCTAGGTTTAGAAATTATTTGATCCTATTTACCATCTTTTTTAATAACTTTTTTAAGCACATGGATCAAATTCAATGACTTTCCAAACATTATAATCTATAGATTGAACATACATTATCGTCCTAGCTTTCCAATAATTATAATGTGTGTCATAAAAAAAAAAAGACGATTTATAGAATGCCTCTCAATGATTTGAAGATTGTGATTAGCCATTACTTAAAATTGTGAAATTTTTAAAAATGAGCACATTTTCTGATACTAATTGATAGCCCAAGAATAACTAATCAAGATGTGAGACTTGATTTTTAAAACTTTTTTGAAAAATTAATTTAAGTTCAAGCAAATAAAGATTAAATAGATGAATTCAAATAATAATCGATAAGTAAAAGAAAAGAAATGACGCAAACGATATAATTATATATGTTTGATCCAAATCAATGATTTACGTCATCGGTTACCAAGATATCCATCACGAGCAAGACATTTTCACTATATTGATTGACTTATGGTGCAATTCAACATTTCTCAACGCCTTCGGTAACTTACAAATAAAGAATACCGATTCTTACACAATATTGAGCTTTACGGACCTCAATATAACCCATACTATTGAGTTTTATAGGATTTCAATATGACTCACACAATGACTTATAATAAGTAGCACCGCTCCTTGTACTATTGAGAATTCACGAGACCTCAATACGACCCATCAATTTAGAGTAAATGATTTTACAATGAAAACTCTCTCTTAATAAATGATACGAATGAATTAAATATTAAGAGAGTTTAACACTTCAATGAATAATAATAAATGATAACTCAAACATTAGATGAAAGACTTTGATATGTATGATAATTAGAAATTTGATGCAATTAGTCAAAGTTTTCAATGAGAACAAGAAAAAGAAGTAAATGTAATGTATGTTCAAATTGTTTATTCAAAATAGATATATCTTTTACCGAATGATTGTAATAAATTAAATACCAAGAAAGAGATAAATAACTTTGATGAATATAATGATTTTACAAGTTTGATTCAATCAAACAAAGTTTTCAATATAAAGAAGTAGATATGCAATGTAAGTTCAAAGATATTATTCAAAATATGTCTATCTTTTATTATTAATAAAAATAAGTTAAGTACAAAAAGAGAAATGAAAAACTATAATGAAGATAATATTAAAGAGTTTGAATCAATCAAAATTTTGATATAAAGAAATAAATGAAACGAATATAAATGTAAGTTTAATGAAATACCCCAAAGGATATTTACTTTGATGCTCTTGAAGAATGTTATAATGAATGCAAGAAGTGGAGGTATTTATAGAGCTCAAAATATCAAAAAATCTGTGAGTTCGAATGACTCATCATGTTGACCGCCTTTTGTCTGCTTAGTCAATATAACCATTTGTACAATAAAAATCAAAGGTCAGAATGACCAAATTTTGAACCTTTGGAAACTTTCGGTAGACCACCAAACAGTTTCAGTCTTTTTACGTTTTGGCATCGTTTGATTCGATTCGAAGGTTTTGAAGGGCATGGACTTTTGAAAAGTATTTTTAACTAACTTTTCAAGATAAAAGCTACTTTCTAGTTCAAGTATAATTTTAAAAGTCATTTTTATATTTGATTAAAACATTGTATTATAATGACTTTTAATGTACAAAATTGTTTTCAATGCATAGAAAGATTTTGAGTTTAATCATTCATTACCAAATATCAAGATGTTAGTACCTTAACACTTTATCTAAGAAATCAAGTCTTTGATCTGGCTCCAAAATTTGGCTCTTAAGTTCTTGAATGTGTGACTTTGATCTTTTGACGACCATCGATGAATTTTTGCTTTGAAAAACTATAATCACTTAAATTCAACTTGTTAGTAAACAAGATAAACTTATTTGTTATAATCAAAACTTTAATGTTATAATCAACCATATGTCAACACAGTGAGTTTGAAATTTGTTTTGGACTTGAAGAAGATAAGGAGTCCAAATTGAAATAGGAAATGAATAAATCGTGCAAAGAAAAGGAAACAATGAACAAACATTTGCTACACGCTCAGCTCTCGCTTGAGCGTTCAGAACTAGAACATTGGCGTTCACTTTTCGCGAGGGGCAGCTCGAACAATAGGCCAACGCTCGACAACTGCGAGACCTCCGCTCGAGTGATGGTCTTATCCGAATTTTGGACATTTCTCATTTTTGCATATTTTTGGATCATATTTTATATCAAACACTCTATTATTGTATAGATGTCTTAGGCTCTTGTTGCACAGAGGAGTAAACCTTTAGAAAAATCAATTTTTATATTCTACACAATAATTTGTAATCCTCCATTATTGATATTAATAAAATTATCCTCTTCTACCCGTGGTTTATTATGACCACATAAATCTTGTGTTCTTATTTAATTTTCGTATTGTCATATTATTATCGTTCCTTTATTTACTAACAAGAACTGTTTGATCGGTAGATAATTCTTAACATATTTAATTAAAATCATTCACCAATTGAACAAGTAAACATAATTAATTAAAAATGGTTGGATTATATTTGTTTCTTGGTTCTAAGAACCAGAACTATTTAAAATTTAACTAGAATTGAAATGAATCGAACTTATCGATTTTAATTTGGCTCGATTCTTTTGGCCATCTCTAGTTGTAAGCCCCCCTCCCCCTCCAATAGGGGGGCCACTTGGCGCCCATGTTATTGTCCAGGTCATTGAGCCGGGACAAGGGGCTTTTCCCTTATTAAGTGGCGCCCGTGTCCTTGTCCCGGACTTTTCCCTTATTAATTTTTTTGCTTCTTGTGCTATGCTGATGTGTTTCCGTACATTTTGGGACTCTACATGCAAAAAGGTACTATACTTGAGTCTATATTACCGTCTAACTACATAGCATGATGATGGTAGTTTGCTAAACTCGAGTTTTGCTATTCTGCATTTTTAACTAGCAATTGGAGTCACAATTTAAATATACATGTCTTTGACCTCTTTTAACACTATTTTTAAGTGATGTAGTTTAGTATACTTGAGCTAGGAATTTATGTCACCATTTGACACGATGTTAGAAATCAATATCCTGAGCTATCCTAAAAGCCTTCAGCCTTGACAAGCAATTGTATAGAATCTTTCATGTAATCTTACCCGAATATGAAACATTACCATCAACTTTAACATACCAACCAAAATATGTGTGTAACACAACATACCATTAGGCCAAGATTTCTAAAGTTTTACCCAGTATTCTAAAAAGCGTCACTAGACGCTAAGCTAGCGCAGAACACCCACCTCATGCTTTTTTGCTCTTATTTTTATTTATTTTTTTTGCTCTATTTTTTCCATATCTGGGCGCCTTTTTTTTTTCAATGTAGCGTTTTATAATTTTATGCTTTGTAGGTATTATTGTAATTATTAAATAATTTTGAAATTGATTAAGAATTTAAAATAATACTAAAAAAACATTTTTTTTACACCTAGACTTGACTTGCCTAACTCGATGCTTGACCTACATACCTCATCACGTTTTACGCTTTTTAAAATATCGATTTTACCATTATCTATGGAAAACGGTAAATTTATTCTTCAATAGTTGGTATTCAATTATAGGGTTGCTGTTTATAATTTGTGTTTAATTATTATGTCTTTTTTTTTTTTTTCCAAAACTTAGGAAAAGATAGATATTGTCTTTTTCGTTGAACGAAAGTTGGAAGTCCCTTTCAATTATATTTTTAAAATATGTTATATGAATGTACTTTGCATTTATAGTTAGAATTGATTATTATTTGATGATGAGCCTACCAATATTAGGCTTGATCGCCACGCAATTCAACATATTTTTTTCTTAATACACAAGTAAATGTATAACTATAAACAATAACGAAAAGAGATATAACAAGAAGCCATTTCATTTATTTGGGAATTTTCAAGCTAAACTACATTTTACAGACTGAGAATTGTTACAAGTACATGGGGTGGGGGTGATTTTATGCAAGGGGTCCGCCAAGCCCCTGACTATAGTAGGGGTGGGGGGATATTTTTTTTATTTTTATTTTTAAACATATGGGGCCTGCTACTGTGAGTGGTCTGGCAGACCCCTGGTATTATGCTCCTGTACTTGGAGCATAATACTTTACAGACTACTGATGTGGAAAATGGTGAAAATAACAGTAGTACAGAAAAGATGAAACCCTGTGACCCCCTCTCACCAAAAAAAAAAAGAAAAGACGGGGGTGGGGTAAGGAAAAGGAGATACGTATGAGAAAGGACAATTTTAGAAGCTCATAGGGCTGTCTGGACCATTTAGAGCTGCAATGGCACCTTCTATCTTTTGTCTCAAAAGTTGTCTCTCCTCTTCATCTGCCTGAAATATTTTATTAAAGTTGACAGCAAAAGAAAAGAATATATGCCAAAAAAAAGGACTTCAATTCACATTAAGTATGTATTAGCCAACAATTTATGTGTTTGCGATTTTTGTCATCACGAGAAAATTATTGATTGCGCCAATTCAAAGGCGAGATATCTTGTTAACTAATGGGAGGTAAAGCTCTAAAAAGTTAATGTCTAGAACATCAACTTGCAATATCCTGACGATACCATAAATTTTTTTTTCAAAAAAATGCGACAGAATCATCTACAATCAAACGTTTCAAGCAATTATCATATCATTTATGGAAGAGCTACCACATTTATTTAATTATATGTGCTCGCCAACACACACACACACACACAACTTCTTAATAATCAGATCAATTAAGGTTCAAAAAAATAATTTAATTAGGTAGCTGTGAAACTATTGAAAAAGAGAGATTTGTTTCTTTACACTAAATTTGTATTTCCATTAAAGTCTAGTGTTTTGTATTGAATCAATTGCCTCGACAATTGAAACAAGAAAAAACTTTCAACAAAATATTTCCAACTTATGGACCCACAATTGACGAAAAATTGGACCATGCCCTCAATTATATAAAGTTTTGTCTTGGATTTTTGTAGGCAATGCTGATTTTGGTTAGGTTTTGTCTTGGATTTTTGTAGGCAATGCTGATTTTGGTTAGGTCCTATTCTTTGACTTCTATAGGTATTCACATTGACACCAAAAAGGAGTTAGAATCAATGAGTTTTTCATGTTCTAGCTTATCCTAATTCAATATTAAAAAAATATATAGATTTTTCCCATAATTGTATATTTTTATTGGTAAATATTGTATATTATTTAAATAGTTCAAGTCTTTTCTTAATTTCAATTTGAGCATCAATTTTGTATTCGACTTAAATTATAATACTACGTCTTTCATGGTTCACACGTGCAACATAAGATTCGGTAGAAGCTACAGCAAAAGTGGTTACAATGCATGTAAGATAAGATTTGACAATAACACGGTGCAAAGTGACGTGCTTAATGTACTACAAAGAGAACAAACTCACACATACACCATACGGTTTGGTAGATATGGGAGATTGCACAATCGATACGCAGGATTCACCTTACAGAAATGGTTATAATTACAAAGCGTCGACACATGAGTACGAAATAGGCTAGGAAGAGAATATTACCTCAACAACTACTGTCTTCAAAAGATTTTGAGAGAAAACAGTCATGTTGGCAGTAATGATTTTGAGCTTCAAAGATTCAAAAATCTCACAGAGCTTTACAATTGTGTATGCTCTATTGCTGCAAGTGAGGCTAATCACAACAGTCTTCTCCCCCAAGTGGGATACCCTCAACTGCCCATTATTAATCAATTTCACAAAAAATAAAATTAATCAATTATCTATATATTCAGTAAGAATGACGATATAGTATTTGACACTCTCAAAAGATAAAAAGAATCTAAAATCTCGTCAATTCAATTGTATTGTTTACCAAACATGCCCTAATGGTTTACTTAGTAAATCCTATGCTGAATAAGAAAAAGAAATTAAAATCTTGTCTGCTAATTGTCAACTACATCAATCAAGTTTTGAAGCAGAGAAAGGTAGGTACTATGAAGAACCCACCTCAAGAACTTCGATGGGAAATGATCTTGATATTTTTGAATCATAGCCATGATCCAATCTTATTCTCTTTGGATTAGGACAAAAAGTAGTAGCCTCTTGATCAAAATCAAACATTATACTATTTCCTGATGTAGCAGATTCCAGCTCTGATATTTCTAACTGAATTCTCCTCTTCTCTTTCTCCAACTTTTCAATATACTGAATGGCGTCTCTGATTATTGATGCTTTATCCATCTAAATTCAAGTCACCAATTCACCCAAAAAAGGATATTTTTTAGCCCTTCCATTATCATATAACCTTTTTTTTTTTATTTTGCTGCGGGTGGGGTGGGGTGGGGAAGGGGTTAGCATTTTTATTATTGGGTCACCTTTGTAATATTGGGAACCACTGATCTCAATGCATAAAGCCTTTCATTGAGCATTTTCCTTCTATTCCTTTCTGAAACAATGTTCTTTGATGTCATTGATGAAATTGTTCTGTCAGGAGAGCTCGAATCATAGTAAGCAGATAATTTTTCATCGAAAAAACTGCGTCCATATAGACACTTGAGTTAGTGTCTAGTTATGGTACATAAACGTGAACGTGAACGTGAACACGACAACGAAAAAGAGAAAAAATGATTCACGAAATAACTTCAACAATCTACTCGATCACACTATAATCTAATTAAACACGGACTGAAACATGAAAATGAGAATGAGAAAGAAGAAAGTACCCGTCAAGTTCTTGGGTTTGGAGAAACATATTGGTTTCCCAATAATTTGTATATTCATCATTAATGTTTTCCATTTTGTGTGTGTGTGTGTGAGAGAGAGAGCTTTAGAGAGGGAGAGAGTGGAGGTGCTTCTGAAGGGAGACTGAGTGTTAATCTAAATGGCATTATTGCCATGTGTGGGGTTTTTATAGGAATTGTTTATAAAGCCATGTGGGATTTTTAAAATTATCATAATATATAATCTTGATCGGTGATCTTGGCCGTCCATGTACACCAACGAGTGGCCTACAATGCCCTGTAAAGACACTGCGTGTCTCGATTGAAATTGATGGGGACATTTTTTTTCTTATTTGTTAGCCCCAGTTTGAGTTAGGTTAAAATCAATTTTTTTTTTGGAGATGTTGCTAAAAAATGAAAAAATTTGTGATTAAAAAATTGTGGATTACTTGAAATGTATTATTAAAGTTCATTGTTGATTTTGACTTGAAATTTTTATCTACACAAAGCATGGAAGAAATGCAATTATCAGTACAATTTAAGCCTGTTTGACAACCATTTTGATAGAAACAAAGAATTTTGAATGGTGATTATTTGAAAAATGAGTAACTAAAAATTAGAATTTTTTTGATATACGTGTAGAATATTTTATTATGTGAATGTAGTTGAAAACGATTATGTAACAAATCATAATATAAATTAAAGAGTATCAAACAGACACTTTATGTGTTCAAGTGACTCGAGCAATTTGCATTGTAATTAGAGCCACACATTTTTGCATTTCCAACTTTGTTTGTGCTATTAAGTTTTAGAGAGATTTGGGATAGAAGTTGTTATAATATCGTGTTACATCATCGTTCAACAAAACAATCATATTATATTGAAATAGAGTTAAATTACGGTTAGCACAATTTGGATTTAGCCTAGAAAAATCTACACAATAACTTTATGATCACGTGTGAACAATGTCTCAATCGTATTATATTTCAAAATATGTTACACGTATAGAAAATCATTCACAAGGTTTTAATGGGGGACGGTCAATAACTGGGGGACAATTTAGGGACGAAAATTGCTTTGAGTACATAAAAACAAACATAATTGATACAGAATTTTGAATTTCACTCACATGAGTGTGTGTTCCATGTAATTAAAATATTTATTAATATATAAATATTGACTAGATCTTACGTGCAATCATTCAATTTTACATGTTACTGTCAAATATTTTTCGTCATTCACATGGAAGTGACTCAAACATCGATTTCCTCTCCACAATACAGTCAACGTCAAAGGATTTCAAAGGATTTTGTAACAAAATTTTTGATAAAAATTGATGAATTGTTTGATTGAACATAATTGGCTAACGAGCATACTCTGAGTGAAAAACGCAACTTTATTTAAAAAAAAATAAAAATTGATGAGTCACAAGCAACTTTTGAGCCGGTTCGGCTTGTCAAACCATGGGGTTGAGCTCGTGGGGTATTCGAGCTAGACTCTGATTGAGTGTTCGTTCCATTTAATACCCCTAGACGAATATAATAGTGCAACATAATGTAATGCATTATTTTGGGATATTAACAATGCAACATTTTAAATATTTTAAGTGTAAGACGCTATTAAAATAATACAATATAGTATACACATGAAAAGCCTGAAGGAGCCCCATTTTTTCGCCTAAAAATGCATTTTAGAATAGTATTTTGATGAAAACTGTGTGGTTAAAAAATAAAGAAAAGTTTTGGATGTATTTGGTGCATATTAAAATGAGAGAATGCATTTTTTTGAAGTGATGTAATAAGGAATATGTGGTTGAAAAAGATTTGATGAAAACCGTGTGGTTAAAAAATAAGGAAAAGTTTTAGGTGTGTTTGGTGCATATTAAAATAAGAGAATGCATTAGTGATGTGATAAAGAATATATGGTTGAAAAAGAAGGAAAAGTTATTGATGTGATGAAAAATATTATTTTATTGAAAAATGTGTGGTTGAAAATGAGTAAAAGAATGCGAATGAAAAAAATAATGTTGGTCAAACAGAGGCTAATATTATTTTATTGAAATGAGTTACTGAAAATGAGGGAGAGAAAAATATGTTTTAAAAATAATGGAGACCAAACATGTGCTAAAACAACAAAAGCCCGACATTTTTTATCAGCTATCGTAAACCACCAATAAAATTTAAAAACGTTGATGAAATGATCGATCAAAATCTAGACATATTATCGAGATCTGCGAAGTTGATATACACCACTCTTGTCGGGACAAATTAATTAGGAAATAACAACGTTAGGTAAATAAAACCCCACGTGGAAGTTTATTAGTTAGGTGATAATGCAATTACATTAAAATAAACAAACGTATTTTCATATTTTGTTAGTTAGCCATTATGCAACACTAAGAAAAAAATAATTTGTTAACCAAGTGACTATACTAAAATGACGGATGCTTGGGAACTGAGTGAGTGTATGATCGAGTTTATTTGGGAATAATGAGTTATGAAATAATATTTTTTGGAAAATATGTCGTTAAAAAGTAAGAAAATTTTATTGATTTGTATGTAAAATATTTTATTATTTGAATGTGTGGTGGATAAATATTACTGTAAGGCAAAACTCTGATTCCTTGAAATCTCTCAAAGTCTGTGGAAAGTATTTTGCCATCACTTCCTCCTTAAATTGCTCCCAAGTTAGATTACGCTACTGCTCTTCAGCTCTAGTACGTGAGATAGATTCCAACCAGTGACCAGCTGCTCCAATCAACATGAATGCTGCGCATAGTACCTTCTGTGCATCCGTACAAGCAATGT
>CAIGRO010001388.1:0-15032 GCA_903798355.1 Fraxinus baroniana
CGACTCCCGTGCTCTCTCCGCCCGTCCTCAGTCCTCTCTAGCCTCTCTCCTCCCGACGGCTCCGCGCCCGGCGCCTCCAACTTCCAACACCGCCGCGTCCTCACTCCTCTCTGACCTCTCTCGGTCTCCGGAACTCTGGTGAGGTAAGTTCCTCCATTCCACCTCTCTCAGTCTCAAGAATTTAGAAAGTTGTTGTGTCAACTGCTATGTGTATAATGTATTTGTGTAACTGAGTTTCTGTAAATGAATTGTGTTAATTTATTGATAGTTATGGATTTTTAATTTGGGCTTTTAGGGATTTAGGAGAAGGTTAGAAAGCATTACCAATTTTGATTTAGGGACTTCTATTGTGATTGATTTTGTTTTTCTTTTTTGTATCAGTTATGGTTAAATGATAGTTTGATTGCATATATTGAGAAAGATGTATTTGACAAGATTGAAAATAATATAATTATGGAACGTTATCAAAATATAAGCACGTAGAGAACAATTGTAATAAAAAATCTCTTACTTTTAGGAATCTATTTTTGGAGTAGCCTCACTTTGATTTTCATTTCTTAGTCGGATTGAATTTTCTTTTATTAGTTATAGATCTGATTATATTTTGCCCAATTTTCTTTTGTTATGTATAGATCTGATTCAATTTCGCCCAATTTGTTAAGTACCGATTGTTTGAGGAATATGTTTAAACTCATAATTTGATTCTCGTGTTTTTCTCTTTGAAAATTGTTGAACTTTTTATTTATAATTCTTTTTAGCTTGAAAAAAGTGGGTTTAAGCAATGGGTGGTCCGGTGAAGAGCACTCCAATAAGGTTCCCAGCTCTTGTAAAATTAACACTAATCTGGGAGCAATTGATAGTTATGGATTTTTAATTAGGGATTTAGGAGAAGGAAATAGAGTTTTGTGATTGATTTGTTTTCTTTCTTGTATCAGTTATGGAAAAATATTTTAAACGTAAGTCTATGCTTTATTGTAATAAAATGTCTTACTTCAATTTTTTCGTTACTTTTTGAAAGTTTGATTGTGTCCCCCAACATAAAAAGTCTGCGTCCACCCCTGCGAGAAGGGCACTATCGCTAAGAAAGGTAATAGGAATCTATTTTTGGAGTAGCCTCACTTTGATTTTCATTTCTTAGTCGGATTGAATTTTCTTTTATTAGGTATAGATCTGATTATATTTTGCCCAATTTTCTTTTGTTATGTATAGATCTGATTCAATTTCGCCCAATTTGTTGAGTGCCGATTGTTTGAGGAATATGTTTAAACTCATAATTTGATTCTCGTGTTTTTATCTTTGAAAATTATTGAACTTTTTATTTATAATTCTTTTTAGCTTGAAAAAAGTGGGTTTAAGCAATGGGTGGTCCGGTGAAGAGCACTCCAATAAGGTTCCCAGCTCTTGAGTAAAATTAACACTAATCTGGGAGCACTGCTAAGTTATTCCATTGAAAGAAGTGATAGTGTAGCGGTTTGGAAACCTGACTTTTAAAAGGAAGAAGACTGCTAAGTAAAATTAACATAAATCTGTTATTTTTAAGTAATTATAGTCTTCTACCCCATTTACATATACATGTTTCTTTTCCCTGGTGTTTTGTTAAATGTAGCATTCATGGACTTGATATATTCTTAGTTTCATTATGCAATTCAAGTTTCTATAAAAGCGCTCAATAGCAGAGGAATGTCTTATATTGAAAGTTTGGAACACTTGCAAAAGGAATAAGTCAAATGGAACTAGGTAATCTAGGCACTGTTTCCAAATATGAAATTTTAAAGCAAAAGAAACTTATATCTGGAACTGGAGAGGATTATACTCGCCAATGACTTCCACTGTATAAGTGTCCTGGGCCAGGATTGGGTACAAATAAAGTGCAGTGTTTTGATATTCTTCTTATATGCAATTGGTTGATATGGGGGAGGGAGGGGTGATCATAACTGAATGAGCTTGTAGGTGGTCCTATCTTCTTATGGATTCAGCTTCAGAACACTCATCTGTGCTTCTAGACATGGTTCCTGGATTTTCTACCTGCTGCCTTCACTATTTCAATTTGTCATTTTTAACTTGTGAAATTATTATTTTAACAGACTGGATATGGTGCAAGACCTGAACATCATAAAAGAAGTGTGGATGCAGTGGCAGCAGCTAAAGAGCGGTTTTTGATCACTGATTCAAGGTTGTGGGTCTGAGGTAAATTTGTCTTTTAGTTCATTTTCTGAATCTTTTATTTCATCAATAATGCTGTGTGGCTGTCCGACTTCCGAGTTCTGATTCAGGTCTTACAGTGACTGGAGTTAGTGTCTCTATAAGCACAGCAGATAAGGTAGGTACATTCGAGCTAGTCTTTTTTATTTGAGTTGAAAATGGCCTTAAAACTCATAAAAACAGCCCTTCATGAACCGGAAAATCCAATTGAGGTCTCCCTAAGGGAATCCTTTCAGATTCTTGAACCCAAATTAAGACCCCCTTTTCCTTTAACAATCCCAACTCAAGAAGAGTACAATAACCTCAACAACGCAATTCTTTATGGCATTTTGTGTGAACCCCACTTGGCTAACGTTCATATTAAGCACTTACATGGCATAGTTACTGATGGGTACGGTTGTTTCACGAGTATTCTCATCAAAATTGTGAATGAACTTTATGGAAAGCTCTTTGATTCTGTGAAGAGGCAGTTGATCTCAGTAGCTCATGAAACTGTGTACGTGTCGGCAGTGGGGTTTGATGAGTTGATGGTGGCCCTTTTGAGACAGATTGTTGGTGGGGATATTAGTGAAGGGAATTTGTGGTTGTGTTTTGAGATGGTCACTCTTTTTTTAAGCAAATGGGATTCTTTGTTAGAAGAGGAGCCTTCAGTTTTGACTTTCGCTTTGTATGTTTTTCTTCGTTTGTTAGCTGATCACTGTAGAGTATCAAATGTTGAAAAAATCGAAGCATTGAAGCGGATTGAGATAGATTTTTGTGTTAGAATGTTGAGGGAGAAATTTTATTTATGTTTAAAGATTGGGAGGGATCTTCTTAGGCTTTTACAAGATTTGGTTCATATACCAGAGTTTTGTGCCATATGGAAAGACTTGTTGCTGAATCCGAGCTCATTTAGGACTGAGGGATTTGCTGATATCACACAGATTTATTGTACAAGGACATCGAGTAGGTATTTTTTGCTTCGGATTACTCCTGAAATGGAATCTCAGTTGAGGTTCTTGCTTACTCATGTGAAGCTAGGGAGTCAGAAGCGGTACCAAGTTTGGTTTACAAAGAAGTTTCTGGCTACTCCAGAGAGGGAAACACTTCTGATTGACATAGTTAGGTTCATATGTTGTGCACACCACCCGTCTAATGAAATTATCCAATCAAATGTTATCCAGAGATGGGCTGTTATTGGTTGGCTTTTGAAATTTGGTAAAAAGACTTATGTTGAGGCAAATATGAAGCTTGCCTTGTTTTACGATTGGCTTTTCTTTGATGATAAGGTGGATAATATCATGAATCTCGAGCCAGCGATTTTGCTGATGGTGCATTCTATTCCTAGATACATGGAGATGACACATTCTCTTCTCGAATTTCTGTTTATATTGTTGGATAACTATGATCTTGATAGGAAGGCAATGGTGCTAAGGGGAATATCATCAGCTTTCCACATACTTGTTAGGAAAGGCGTGGTCCAATCGCTTGATGTTTTTATTAGTTGTGATATGCTTTCTCCATTTCTCAAGGAAAGCATTAGAAAGTTGTTACCGGACCTGCTGTTGAACTGTTCGGCTGAGCTTCAAAAGAACAACATCCTGTGTTGTAATACTCCATCGTATTTGTCAAGCTTGAAATCCTGAACATTGTCAGAAAAATGAGTCGAAATAGTTGCATGAAGAAATTAAGGTAGATTACAACCAAACATTTATGTATTACACTACTTGTTGTGATTGATTATTAATCCCATGTTTGGTGTATAGATTAAATCAGTTTTTTAATAATATATTTTGATAGAAGTTGATGAAATTTGTTGGAAAGTTGTGGATCATATGAAATGTGTGGTTAAAATTAATCAATGACTTTGATTTAGGATTAAAATCAGATTTTTAATCTATACCAAGCATGTGCTAACTTAGTTGTTGCCTTTTGTCGATGTTGGTTTGCCAAATTAATTGTAGCCTCGTATAGTTCTTAAAATTTTGCGATTAATGGAAAATAAACATATACATATGGGAATCGGTATTCGTTTGTTGTAGTAGCTCTTGTATGAATAGATTTTTTCACCGTCGTGCACATTAGGTGTGGATCTAAACCTGGGCTCGACCCGATCAAAAATTTCTTTGACAAGGACTCAACAAGATTAAATAAGAACGTGTATTTACACCCATTTTGATCGTTGATGTAATTTTATTAAGAGCCTGTTTGGTAAAGATTAAAATTGGATTAAAATTGAAAAAATAATCGTTGTCGTTGACTTTTATTAGACGAGTGAGACTCAATAAAGGCTATATTTTCAATTTTAATTGTTACCAAACAAGCTCTAAGAGTAGTTGAACCATTATGATTGTAATGTGATTTACTTCATTCATAATTTAATATGTGCATTAAAAATTGAAATCATGAGCTAATAGAACCAAATGCAGCTAATAGAATCAATACTTTTGATGTTATCGAAAATTATTCAATATTTTTCTTCTGTCCCTCTCGTACTGCAGCTAATGCGATATTATCAATAACTATCTAATTATTTTTTCTTCTCATTCTCTCTCTAAATTCGAGATTTTCAATATACTAAATTAAACATGATTAAAAAAGAGACATAGGAATGTGTTTTCCATGATTGGCAAAAGGTGGAAAAACTTTCCAATTTCATATAAATTGGAAAATAAAAATTGAAGTACCCCATAAGAATGCATGTTCTATGAAATTGACAAAAAAACAAGTTAAAAATGATTGTTCCTTGAAATTTGAACTCCATATCCACTTTCGTATCAAACAGTTAAATTAGAAATTGAATTCTTCGAATGTGATATTTTTCATGAAATAAACTAGTTCATTTGATTGACAAATGTGAAAAGACTTTTTAATTCCATGTAAGTTGGAAAATAAAAACTCAAGTGTTCCATATGAATGCATTTTCATGAAATTGGCAAAAAATAAGCTTAAAGTAATTGTACTTTGGAATTCAACTTCATTTTCACTTTTGTATCAAACAGTCAAACTGTCAAAGTAAAAATTGAATTCTTCGGATGTGATATTTTTCATGGAATTTAAACCAATCAAACGGACCTTTAGTAAAAAATTATGTAAGTTGTCATGTCTCGTTCATTGATTTTCTTCTCTATCTCTCGTCTTTTCTTTTCTATTTTTGTGACCCAAAATTAACTAGTAAAATTGTGAAATTACTAATTTCAGTTTTGAATTAAATTCATTTATGTCACGTCAAACTAAAAAAATACAGAATGGAATTAACGAAGAAATACTAATTATCCCATACAATTTATTCTAATTTTACGTATTAGAAAATGATTTCAGATGATACTAGGTTTGTCTCTATATTAACGTCAGCTGTATCTAAGTTTCTCACAAATAAACGTTGGCCTGCGAATCTGAGAGAGACGAATTATGGCAAAAACAATATGTTGGTATATTATTTAAATGAAGGTAGCTAATGGACAAACTTTATCTTAATTAAAATTAATTTTGAAGTTTCAAAAATTCATGGATTTTTTAATGTGTGGTTGAAAATGAAAATTTTAATATGTACCAAACAAGGGACAATATTTTTCTGTACACCCACCTCTCTTTTTTTGGTCACATTCAATTTATTTTATAAAGAATTTTGATATTTGAATCGCTCTCTCCAATAATTGCTTTTTGTCTAAAAATTTAAGGGTCCGTTTAATCGATTTGAATTCCATAGAAAATGTCACATCTAAGGAATTCAATTTCTATTTTGGTTGTTTGATACGAGAGTGAAAATGAAATTCGAATTCCAAGGTACAACTACTCTAACAACTTATTTTTTTGTCAATTTCATGAAACGTGCATTCTTATGGGGTATCTGAGTTTTATTTTTCAACTTACATGGAACCGAAAAGTCTTTCTATCTTTGCTAACAAACGGACCCTAAGTCTATATCAAACACGTCTCAACTTCGAGACTATTTACATAAAAATACTTTAAAAAGTAACATATATAGCACAAAAATCCAAGTTAGGACAAAGACGGTTTAAGCCGGCCATGCAATCTGCCGGCAAACTCGCTAGTTCCATTTGCCAGCACTGCAAATTTTCATTTATTTTTCATCTCTTTTCCTCTTCATCGTCCTCTTTAAAAGCCCCTACATTGGAAGACTCAGTCATATTCTCAAGTTTCATTTTCTTCATAAATTTGCAGTAATATATTTTCATGGCGAAGTTATCACATCAGAAACCTAAGAACAGTTCAAACAATGGTGATACCAGTGTAAACAATCATGGGATGAAACCGAAACGTACTAGGAAAACTATCCCGAGAGACTCTCCACCTCAACGTAGTTCAATTTATCGAGGCGTCACAAGGTTAGTTTAACTATATTGCATATGCGTACGGCTTATGCTGGCATAGGATCGACGAATCGATTGCTAGAGTGCGACTGAAGCATGCAAGGGCATACCTGCAATTGTGACCATTGCACTGCAAACTCGAGCGGCATAGTCGAGTCCTTTGCCACATTGGTCACATAATAGTTCAATCAAGATCAAGCATTTCCTTTCATCACTTAAAACTCTCTGTGTAGTTTCCAAATAATTAGAAAAAAATGGGTTGCTGCAGGCATCGATGGACAGGGAGATATGAAGCACACTTGTGGGATAAGAATTGCTGGAATGAAACACAAAACAAGAAAGGGAGACAAGGTGAGTGAGTGTCAAGATTAATCTTTTTGTCAATGCTTATTTTTCATCGACATTTTGGACGATGGAGTAGTTCAAATTTTGTCTATTATGCTTTGTAGTCAGGTTCAGTACTACGTGTCTTAACATATTATTTAGACATGTTTACTACTCAGTATTGAAGAAGCAAACATCGGACAATTGACAATGACAAGACTTTTAACTTCTTTTTATTCTTTGATCATGTCGAGTTTCGTTTAGTCCAATCTCAAAGATGTCATTTGTGTTTTTAGTATTTGATGAAATATGAAACTAATTTTTTTTCCTCCCTTTTTGGTTGTTTTTCTTGGTTGATTTTGATGCGGAAATCAGTATATCTTGGTAAGTACAAAATTGTAGCTACAAAAATGTCCCTTTTCTTTGAGCAAATTTATTATTTTCTCATGAATTTATTTTGTTAAATATGGTGCTTAAATAGGTGCCTATGACGATGAAGAAGCAGCTGCACATGCTTATGACTTGGCTGCACTTAAATATTGGGGTCCAGATACAATTCTTAATTTTCCGGTAATTTTTTTCTCATGAATATTGTAAAAATGATTATTTAAAAAAAACTTATTAATCTATGTCAAAATTCTTGATCATTTACATATATGTATTTTTTACAATATATATAGCTGCAAATGTATGAGAAAGAGCTGACAGAAATGGAGGGTCAGTCCAGAGAAGAATATATTGGATCATTAAGAAGGTAATAAATTAAATTAATTAATGTTTAACTATTTATTGTAATTGAAATTTTTTAGATATAAAAACTATCTATTCTTTTTACACAGTTTTTTATATTGTAATTGAAATAATTACAGGAAAAGCAGTGGCTTTTCAAGGGGAGTATCCAAATATAGAGGAGTTGCAAGGTACAAAGTCATTACAATTATAGTTAACTAGCTTTTGTCTACATAAATTGAAATTTTTTTGACTTGAGATTACATAATAAGTAATCTAAATGACATAATTTTTTTCAATTATCACCGTGCTGTATCCAACATACCAAACATGTTATTCTCTGACATATAATCACTTAAACTAGGACAAAGCTATCAAACCATATCCTTTTGATACTTAGGATCCGTTTTACAGACTTCTACTTCTCGTAGAAAATTTTCTTAAAAAAACTACCTTAGCTAGCTTCCTTTAAAAGCTTTTCTAATCAAACAAAACAATTCAGAAAATTATTCAAATACGTTCAAAAAAAATTTCTTAGCCTGAAAAGTAACTTTTGTCTTCTTAGAAGTCCGGCCAAACTAGTCCTTGGTATTAAATAAAGTCAAACACAATAATAAGCAAAATACGACTTATTTTTCTTTCTTAACATCATCGAGAATGAATGTTAACTAAACGCTAAAGTTTATTCGCAGGCATCATCACAATGGAAGATGGGAAGCTCGAATTGGCAGGGTCTTCGGCAACAAATACCTTTATCTTGGGACTTACGGTAAAAAATCTTTTCAAACCCTAATTTTTTTTTGCAATGCAAGTAACAAAATATAGCACTAATATACACTAATTAAATTTTTACATTAATCAGTCTGTTGAAAACAACTATATCCCCCAACTAATGCTCAAATATCTATCAGTTTACGGTATCAGTGACGGATTTGGTTGGCTGCAAGATCTATAGCAGTCAATTAGTAAGACAAGTTTACAAAACTCTAAAAGGTATTATGTTTTCTAAATCATTTCCTTAATTTTTCTTTAGCTACCCAAGAAGAGGCCGCGGTTGCATACGACATGGCAGCTATAGAATACCGAGGTCTTAATGCCGTTACAAATTTCGATCTTAGTCGTTACATCAAATGGTTAAGACCTAACAACACAACCAACAAGCCTAACGCTAATGCTATCCCTAACTCTAACCTTGATGCCACCACGACTAATTCGACACCAAGATCAAACCACAACTCCGGCGGCTTAGCAACGGTCCACCACTTCCAACCACCATCAGACGTCGCTCATGCCACCTCATCTCAATCCCGACCCACCAACGCCACCTCTGCACTCGGGCTTCTATTACAGTCTTCCAAGTTTAAGGAAATGATGGAGATGACCCTGGCAGCCGGGTCTCCCTCACCACCACCGGAGAAGGAGCAGGAGCTGTCACAGAGCAGCATCCCTGAAGATATAAATATATATTTTGATTCTAGGGATTTCCCTGCATACAATGATCAAGGGGATGATATATTTGGGCAGCTCAACTCATTCATGCAGCCTATGGGTCAGTTTGACTCAATGCTTAATGGGGAAGATTTAATGATATGATTAGTTAACCGTGAGAGCATGAAAAATAGAATGACAAGTTTTTACAGAAGTGGATTATTCTTTGAATTGCATTATTTAATTGTAGATACATTATGTAATAACACATGGATTCAATATTACCATGTAGTTTTTGTTCTCATTAATAAAAATAATTTTTTTAGTTTGACAGCTTCAATTTACAAGATTTTTTTTTTCTCAAGTCATTCGTAACAGTTATTTTTCATCTATCCCTGATAATGTTAAAAGCAATTTACTAGCCAAAACACTACTTCAAACGTCTGGTTGGTTCACTCATTTCTAATCTTCACTTAGCTCCTGTTTGGTACACATTAAAATTTTCATTCTCATTCTTCTACTCATTTTCAACTACACATTCTTCAAAAAAATAATATTTTCCATCACATCAATAATTTTTCCTTTTTTTTCAACTACACATTCTCCATTAATCTACTATTTCATAATACATTCTTCCAAAATAATGTGGCTCAAACACACCCTAATATATATACTTCATTATTTGGATGCTTCGCTTTAACTGTGGATAAGCTTACCAGGCTATCCAAGACAATGTCGGAGTATGTTATTTGGTGATAATATAGTTTTCGTTGAAGAAATTTGAAGGGGGATAAAGTGTAAGTCAAAAATTTGGAAGGGAGCTCTAGAATATGTGTATAAAATTGAGGCAGAATACGTAGTATTTCCTTTTGTTACTAAACATTATTGTTGCCTGTTGTATGTACTAATTTATTTTAGTTCGTGTTCTGAAGCATGGTGAGTGTACTGTCTAGAACTATAGATACACAGGCAACCTTCTAATATCTGCAAATTGGGAATTGCAGCCTTCTACTTGTTAAGTGGTGTGAAGACCACTTTTTAGATCATTTGATTGCTAGTTTGCTACTGTCAGCCATTTCAGAACACAGATGAATAAAAAAGATAAAAACAAAAATAAAAAATCTCATTTCTGCGCCAATAATGCCTCCTAAAATATATTTTAAGAGATAATATAGATCACAGAACAGAACTGTCAAGAATAACATTTTTTTTATTTTTTTTATATGTCAACTCCTCCATGTCTCTCACATTCGAACCGTTCTCTAACTTATCCACTCGTTTCTCTACTACATGGTTTTGAAACTGGAAGTTAACATGACAGCCTAAGTCTAACCCGTAACAATAGAAGCATATCATAGTCACCAGATAATACTTATGACACAGTGGACATTATTAATTCATAGAAAACAACCAGTTTTGTAGTTAAGCAGGAGAATCTCATTTCAGAACTCAAGATTATCAGTTTGAACTCTATCCCCCCTCCCAAGTCCTGTGCACGCCATAACTTAATCCTCTTTTTGCCAACCTATACATTCAACAAATAATTTCATTTTAGCTAACAAATGAATCATCAAGTTTTATTTGTATACCCTGTTAACATGCCCCAAGGTCCCAAAGTTGTGAATAAACCTATTTTCTTTTCCTTTTACTCATTAAATAAGTAGCGATGCAACTTCATTATGATAAGCAAAAGCATGATTCAAGAGGCTCGGCCTATGGATGATAATTTGATATCTGATTCACTGCTTTATGTATCAGCACTATAGCTTCCATAAAAACAAAAAAATATCAGCAATGGCAGTCCTAACAACCAGATAAGAACTGTCTCGATTTTTTGAAACGGTTCAATAGCCAATGGGACATAACCTCAGAACATATAATGCCATATTCATATTAGGATTAGCTGTGGAAAGATGCATATGCTCAAGATCACACTAATATTTATGCTGAATAGAACATACAAAATTCCTTAGAACTTAAGCTATGATTTGTGTCACCGGATAAAATTAGCTAATACAATTTAATAGAAGTCACCATGTAAACATAGCCGATGCCAAATCTCGTAGGATTCATTTTCAATATAGTTTACTGAATACGAAATCCAGAACAATGCTTCTCTTCTCCAACAACATAATTTGATAGATATGCTAATTAATCCACAACAGAATGTCTCGTCACAAAGCTAATAATTACCTAGTCTGCCGAATGAATTGCGAGGAAAAAAATCATTATACATGACAATGGAGAATTGCAAATGTCACCTGCATTATTGCTTGTTGGCAACATTCTCCAAGTACCATCTGTAGGTATCCATAAGCCCGTCCTTGAGCGGAATCTTCGGTTCCCAACCTAACCCGGCAAGCTTTGAGCTATCCATGAGCTTTCTTGGCGTGCCATCGGGCTTAGTCGAGTCCCAAACAATCTCCCCTTCATATCCCACTACTTCCTTCACCAACTCCGCTAGCTCTTTTATGCTCACCTCCTTCCCGCTCCCCACATTCACATGCTCCAACCCACTATACTTCTCCATCAAAAACACCAGAGCATCCGCCAAATCATCCACGTGCAGAAACTCCCTTAACGGCTTCCCACTCCCCCACACCACCACTTTCTCCAAGTTCTTTACTTTCGCTTCGTGAAACCTGCGCAACAATGCGGGCAAAACGTGGGAATTCTCCGGGTGGAAGTTATCATTCGGCCCATATAAATTCGTGGGCATAGCTGAAATCGCATCAAACGAATGCTGAATACGATAAGCCTGGCACATTTTTATCCCGGATATCTTAGCAATGGCGTACCATTCGTTAGTGGGCTCTAATGGACCAGTTAAAAGGGAATTTTCGGAGATGGGTTGTGGGGCGAATTTCGGGTAGATACAGGAGGAGCCTAGAAAGAGGAGCTTTTTTGTGTCGTGTTTGAAGGCGGAGGTTATTACATTAGTCTGGATTTGGATGTTGATGGTGATGAAGTCGGCCGGGTATGTATTGTTGGCGTGGATCCCACCGACCTTGGCGGCGGCGAGGATGACGTAGAGGGGCTTGTGGGCGGCGAAGAATGCGTCGACAGCGGACTGAACTGTTAGATCGAGCTCGGAATGTGTGCGTAGGAGGAGGTTGGAGTAGCCCAGGGACTGTAGTTTGGTTACCAAGGCGTGGCCCACCAGACCACCGTGACCGGCAACGAAAATTGGGGAGGATTTGTCTACAGACATTGGATCCATGAGCTGTACCTTCGGCCAGTGGTCCGTTGCGGTGGCGTGTAGGAGTCGGGAAGATGGGGATACTGTTACGGGCCTTGCTATTTGCACACTAGGTTAGGCACCCCGGAGACTCCCTGATAAGAGGGGGCCAGGATTTTTTATTTTTTATTTTTTTATTTGTCGTGTGCCCGTGAGGGGTCTTTACTAGTGTCAAATTCGATGTACGAGTAGCATTTTCCCAGTGTCACAATTGAATTTGTCGGTGCTTGGTTAAGCCAAAAATACAGGTAAATGGTGTGTTTGAGGTACATTATTTTGGAAGAATATATTCTGAAATAATAAATTGATGAAAAATGTGTGGTTGAAAAAGAAGAAAAAGTTATTAATGTGATGAAAAATATTATTTTATAGAAAAATGAGTAGAAGAATGAAAATGAAAATTTTAATATATACCAAACATGGGCAAAGTTTATTTTTATTTTTAATCAACACGTGCTTCAGTCCTTTTTTCTCCAATTATCTTAAAACTCTATTTGCTATATACTTATTTAGTTATTTTCAACCACACATTAACACGATAAAATATTCTACACGTAAACTCAAAATTACTTCATATTTTTCAACCACACATTTTCAAGAAAATCACTATTCAAAAAATGTTTTTCCAAAAAAAAAATGATCACCAAACACAGGGTTTAATTTACTTCTGCATCTGCATAAGACTGGCTCAAGAACTCAATAGGCTCTACACAAAAGATGGGTCATAAGCCTGTGAATTGGTTTACCGTGGCTCATAATCTTAATCAATTGGGACATGTCAAGCTGAGCCGGCTCACGATCCAAGACTCGTGACTCATGCATGACTCGTAGGAAAAATGGCTTGAGCTTTTTGGTCCGAACAGAGTCTATCCGAATGAAAAATCGAGGCTTCGCTCAAGCTATAGGCTCGGGCGTTATCGAATCAAACTGGCTCGTTTTTTTATTCGTGCAACTCTGTGCTGCCTTTGCCTGCAAGGCAAGTTCATGTAGCTACCAGCAAAAAGCAACTATAGAAGTTGCCTCTTGCAAGCAGCATTTTGCACACAAACAGGTTAGATACCTACTTGTGTGCAAAATGCAGCTACTGTAGTTGCCTTTGGCCTTTTGTAGGCAGCTGCAGTAGCTATCTGTAGATTCACAGGCTAAAAATGATCATGTCATGGGGCTATTTTTGGCCTGTTATATGAGCCGACTCGATGTGACTTGTCTAGTCACACGGTCACTCAAGCTCTAAAATGAAGCTCCACTCGAGCTGGCTCAATTTTTTTTGGACTGAGTCACAGGCAATCCTAGTCGCCAAGTCGAATTAACATTCCTATCTGAAATAATGTGTGCGCTGAAGTCAAATTTACGAAAATCAGAAGATTTTTCAACTGTGGGATCCATGGTTGCGAACGGGAAATTCTTCACCATGTATTGTTTGGAGTGAATTAGATAGGATTAAAGAATTGTTATGTCTGGCAAACAAATGCTTCATTTTCAAGGTGAGTAGCAACTTGTATATCATGTTTCCTATCTTCATGTGTGGGGCGTTGGGAGCAAACTGAAACGCCACGTCAACGATGACCTCTTAAGCAATATAACTTATGACAAAACTCGTTATATCTTTTCTCCGAGGGGATCAGAGGAGACCCAACCCTTAACCACATCAGATGGACTTTCTGAGTATGAAATGGTTGAGATTAGATTCCTGATACAGTGTGCAAGTTTTTATCTAACATATAGAGAGCTATGTGCAATTTGATTAATATGACATCTCTGTAGAGCAATTCCTTCTTTCCTGACTAGAAAAGTGTATGGAAGGTTATATGCCTATGATAGCCATAATATGACGTTATTGAACTCGACTAGTAAGTCATTGAGATGATTCCATGTATGAATAATCTTGAAAATCTCACCTACATTTCTTAGCCTATAAATACTTACACTTTGTGACATTCAAGAGCGGAGGGCCTAGGCCTTCCCCAACCCCATTAGTTTCTTTAAAGTAAAAAAAAATGGTAAAAAAAATTTATGGAATAAATTTTATTTATTTTTTTATTTTTTTCCTTTTTTCTCCATGTACCATCCTAGTGTGAATTTTTCCCTATGGATCTGCCCTTGATGACATTTGAAGGTAATTGCAAGTTGGTAATCTCACTTTAAAATCTTAAATTGTCTCCTGATGTTCTTCTCCTCTCATATTTCTCCCACACCTAACTTTTGAGTTCATTTTTTTTATCAGTAAACGTTACATTCTATTGATCAAAATTCATGTACAAGTACACCAGGCATACTCGAGCAAAACAAATGACTCATACAATTACTCCAGACATACCCAAGCAAACAAAAAGAAATGATGTATTGTCGATAATATCAATGACCCAATGCTAAGGACTCAAATTGAATCAAGACATGCATAAACAAAGAGAACGGTACTTTGTATACGTGCCTTAATTCGTCTCATAATGCTATTCAGTTGTGGTCTAAGATATTCAAAAATCTTTCTATTCATCGTTGTCCAAATGTGGTAAACTGTGGTTCTTGTTTTTGCCGTAACACCCCGAAAATCTACAAAATAAAATTATTTATTTCATCTAATACTTTTTATATTTTGAAAGTCGATGGACTAAAGTGGCATATATTAAATTCAATTTTATTTGGGGCCAAACATTTAATTATCGATATAGTAATGATAAATATATCAATATTAGGTTTGAGAAAAAGTCGATTCGAATAAGTTAGGTCCAAGATTTTTTTCAATTTATAAAACTGGTTACTAATTGATTTTTTATTTATTTAAATATTGTATTTAAAAA
>CAIGRO010001390.1:0-11389 GCA_903798355.1 Fraxinus baroniana
CTCTTTTATAGGAAGTAGGATATTACTTATCAAGGGATAAAATCACGCGTGGAATAAAGATGAAAACTTAAACCAATTTATGAAAGTTTGAGATACTCTCATAATAAAGTTGACATTTTAAAATGAAACTCAGATCTTAACATAGGATTGGATGCCATTAAACTCTAACATGCAATTCGATCCAATTAAAACTAAAGAAAATAAGTACATATCTCAAAATTAGTTTGTTCAAACGAGTTACCAACTTGTGAGGGCCTGTTAAGGGATAAATCTCACTTCGATTAAATACCGAAATATAGATCAACATATAATGGCTTGAGTTACACTTCTTAGTTATATTGACTTTTTAATATGGAACCACAAATCTTAACATGGTATCAGAGTCCATTAAAATCCAACAAGTAATTTGATTCGATTAAACTCAAAAAAATGAGCATCTGAATTTCAAGATTGATTTACTCAAATGAGACGCCATCTTGTGGGGCATATTAGGAGTAAAATTTCATATCGAAAAAAAGATGAAAATATAGATCAACTTATAAGAATTTATGTTACTCTTCTTAAAAATGTTGAACTTTTAAAATGAAATTCTAAATTTTAATACTACTTTCTTCAAAAATCTGTATAAGCTTAATTTCTCAAAAATTGCTGACAAAACGTGAATATATAGTCACTAAATAGACAAAAATAGATACACTTTAGACAAAACTTTTTTTAAAGGAACTAGTCTCTGACTCGTGCGTTGCACGAGTTTTGTAACTATTTTGTTGTTATTAGCTTAGAATTTTTATATTTTGTAAGAGTATTCTTATTTGTGAATTGTGTATATTCATTCTCTTTATGTTGGAAACATAAAATTCATAGGGAAAAAAATAGTGTCATAGAAGAATTGTGTCATGGAGGTATAAAAAGGAAATATAACATATTGAATTTTGCAGGGATGAGCTAATTATCTTCATTTTATTTCGATACCCTACAAAGAAAATTATAAAGTTGAAACTAAATTGAAGCATTTCGAGAAGCTACATCTTAAAATAGTGATTATGGTCTACTGAAAAAACTGACGAGGCATGGAAGTTTGTGACAGCTACAAAGTTGCATCGTCTTATGTTAATTTAATTAAATTGAGTATTTGGTAAAAAGTGTGAGAGTATGTATGATGATTTTTCCATGATGGAGACATGATCGTGTCTTTGCGAACATGGTCTCTCCACGTCTCCGTGCGCCTGGAGACACGGAGACACCGTGTCTCCATTCCCAGCCCGTGTCTCTGTGCGCACAGAGACACGAGACCGTGTCTCCGTGAACACAGGGAAACACGGTGTCTCCATTCCCAAACTAGTGTCTCCGTGTTCACAGAGACACGGTTTTCTCCATGTCTCCGTGCGCACGGAGACATGGAGAAAATCGTGTCTCCGTACGAAGACACGATGCCAGTGTCTCCGATGCGCCTTCGTACGCATGGAAAATCGTGTCTCCGTGCATAAGACAGTGTTGGCCTCGCTAAAAAAAGGAGTTTGGTCCGATAAATTGTTTTTTTGTTCAACGATTTTAATTTGTGGGTATACTTGTAATTGAAAAATAACTATGAATTGGAAGAGAAATTCATGAAATCTAGTTTAAGTGATACGCAGGAAAAACTGAAAATCGGATTCATTAATGTTGATAACAAAAATATTACATATACAAAAGACAAGTAAGATAATGATGTAGTTATCATGGTCGATATACATCATTTTTCAACATTCATCAGTTTTGGCTACATACAAAAGCACGAGCATGTTTTATAACAAACAAAAATAAAAACTGCAGCTGTGCTTGTCAAAAGTTTGTTGCCAAAAGATACTCATCATTTACTCCACTTTTTCTTTTCCAGTTAATGCATCCGTACCTAGGAGTTTTGAATTCGTGTTTTCATCAAAAGCAACCTTTGAAGTGGACGAATGATATGAATATTTAAATAAAGCTTTCTTCACTGGAAGTAACCAATCTTTTTGACAATTTGGGTCAATGATATTCTCAGCTGGTGCAGCTGCCATAACTTCACAATCAGTATTTGCTTGGATATTTTTGCTAGATTTGTATGGTCCAAATCTGTGACAGAATTGATGTCAAATTTGTAATTTGATGAATTGGGTTCAGTTTGTGTTGCTTTCAAGTAGAATGCTCTCTCAGTGGTCTGCATTTTTGAATGACCTTTTGGAAGATTGACTGTGAACCATGTTAATCATATAGTATCATTTCAATAAATTATTTAAATAAAATATGTACAGATGCCAAAATGATTGAGTTAGGTTGAATTTGTTACAGAATTGGTTTGCTCCATCAGGGATTGTAAATTTGTAAAGAGCAATTTCTTAGCGGCTTCACCAATCGCACTTGCATTAAGCGAACCTGTCATATCTGAAAGCTATACATATGCTCTAGCCCTAAAGTGAATAATATTTGATTATTAATAAATGAAGACATCAAGGAAAAAAATAAAGACATAAAGGTAATGGCAAGATTGATCAGTGAATACCGAGGAATATCTTTAGAATGTGGATTCTTGCAAAAAATACAAAGGTATGTTTATCCAAAATCAACATTTGATCTTCAATAGCAATTGTTGCAATTCACGTACCAAGATCTTTTATTGATGGTGTATGTGGTTGCTATGGCGTTCACCCAATAAAACTTTCATTGTTGGCACAAATTTATAAATGGGTTGATCTTCTTATGTAAATATATTTTGGGAAAAGAATGAGAATAAAAGCTACTCATTACCGCTAAGAGGCGTCCCTGAAGATTCTTAATAGAAGTAAACTTACTACGTACAGGTGGAGAAAGAGTAACCGGGCTTTTGTCCATGTATGATTTTTTCAAAACCAAATCCTCTATTTTTCATGGAATTGTCTTTCACCCTTAGAAAATAAGCCGCTACATTAGTAAGTGTAGCAATGATAGGAAAAAAACATAATAGATGAAAGCAACTTGTACATACCATTTTGTTATTTGTTTGACTTCATTGAAAGTTGTATTTATAAAGAAAGTGCTACGAATTTTTGCGGATAATTTCAAACCTAATAATATACAAAGTAGTCACATAATGTTAAGAAACATTAACCAAATATAGAATATATTAAATACAGACTACAATATACCAAAGAAGGATGTAACTTTGAGATGTGTTGCAAAGATGATTGGCTTCTTCTCAATGGTGTATGCTAGTAGCACACATTCTCGATCAACAAATGAATCCCAAAGTGTTAGCATTATTTTGAAATTCTTGTTAAGAAGTATGACATCATGTACTCATGTTTGGTTGCCATTTTTTGATTGAATTAAACACTTAGGAGTCATATCAATTGCAACTGAAAGTATATCTAGGAAATTGTAAACTTTTTTAAGTATCGGTGTTTATTTGTAAACTCAACTATAATTTTGTAGTTGTATTTTTGTAGATTGGTGTATAATTTTATTTGAAATATGAAGGTGGAGGTTCTTACTTAAATCAGCATATGTATCCATGTACTGTTTAACTTCGTGAAAAATGTGTTAGCCAGTAGTTTGAAAACACAAATTTCAGGTTACTTCATTTACTTCTTGAACATGAGTTTCTCTTGATATTGTCCATTGGAGAGACCCCGTTGAATATTTGTAGTTAGCCATGTTTTTCTTCACATAAGCTTTTGAAATTGTATAATTTTTACCGAGAAGAAGTTGATCCTCAAAAGCGGAGATGTTGGAATCATATAAGCTAGCATGGATAGTATTACCCCGGAAAATGAGTTTGTATTAATACATTAAGAAGTTTGGAAATGAAGACAATAGATAATAAATAAATTTAAAACTTAAATGTCTAATGAAAAAGATTTACCTGACTATCAATTAACATCAAATATTGGTACCTTCCGCCTTGTTTTGAAGGCTTTGGCAATTGTTTTTCTACCACAATCACCTTGGCTTTCCACTTTTGGTTGTTTGAAACAATTTCTAGTATTAGTTGGTATTGTTCCTCCCTTTAGGATGTATATTGTTTACTGAGAATGGAGGAGGTTAGTTGGCAGAAGCAAGTGTTTGCGTTTGTGGAAAGATCGGATGAAGCCTTTTTATATACTTATGTGTGTACAATAAAGTGTCAATCAAAGTTTAGACTATATTTGGAAAACAATATGTGCTATATCAGGTATGGACAAGTAAATCAATTTCATCAAGGTATGAGATAAGGTATGGGATAAGCAAATCAATTCAGTGAAATTTCATCAAGTACAATAATGATCATATATTGAGTAAAAATCAAGTCATGTAAATAAAGAAATATGATTACATCTCACTGTTATATATTTGATTATTGGATGCACATGTATGTGATGTAGGTATAGATAGGTTTCAAAGTTATCAGATTGTTGAATATTATTTTGAATTATATGATATTGTTGAATAATATAAGATTGTTGAGTTATAAAAATAAATATATTATTGAATGAGTCAAGAAAGAAGCTACAAGTCTCCATATAAACGAATCTTGATGGTTTTTTGTCTTTCACTTTTCCTAGTGAGTTGGTCAAGTCTAAGTTTTTGGAAATCTTCGCAAAGACACCATATCTCCGCGCGAACATCACAAAGATGTTTAAAATCATAAGAGCAACTAATTACATAATAAGTTTCAATTTATCTTTATCAATTTGAACAAAGAGTCAAGTGAGCATTGCTTAAGTGGTTAATTGCTATGTATTAAATCCAAGATTTCATGATAAACAATATTTTTTTGTACAACATGTAAGTTATGTTTGACAGAAGGTTTGATCAAAACTTTAATATTTCCTCTTGTTCTAGCCCTCGATAATGCAACATATAATTGACCAAGTGAGAACACTGGTTCAGGAAGATATAAGCCAACAAAATTTAAAAGTTTGACCTTGAGCTTTGTTAATAGTCATATTAAAACAAGGACGCACTGGAAACTGAATTCTTTTAAATGGTACTGACTGTTTATTGCTTTCAAGTGGAATGAATGGAGTCCTAGGTAAGAACACTTTTTTTTCAGCTAAAATGACATTTTACTTAAACTCACGACAAATAAGTCTAGTCCCATTGCACAAACCTTCAAAAGGATTAATATTTCTAAGCAACATATCTGGACAGTTTTTTTTTTAGCACAAGTTCATGTGGAGGGATACCATTAGGAGTTAGATTGTTTAAAAAATCTTCATGAATGAATCCTTCACTTTTATCAATGACTTCATCAAAACTAAAATATGTAAATTTGTCTCCTGAGATGTCAATAAGTAACATATTATTTATTAAATCTACATATTCATTTTTTTGGGGTTAAAATAATTATATTCATCATAATATTTAAGTTGTCACCATATCTTTGGAAATCGGGAAACACTATGTTAATTAATTCTCCTAAAGATTTTAATTTGTCTTCGAAATTGATAATGATGTCTTCAAAAAGCTTAATCATTTGGCATGAATGTTCTTTCTCAATTCAGTTTCCAATATTGAGTAAATATGTACCCAAAAAAGATCTAATTTAGCTCTCATATTTTGAAGTAAAGGTAGCTGTGTAAAAGAGTTCCACAAGTGTGAAAAAACTAAATTTGCCCTCATTATGTCGTCTTTTGTTCCTCTTTGCACAACTGGTAAAACTTGACGAAAATCTCTCTCTCTCTCCCCCCCCCCCCCCCCCCATCCACACAATGACTTTTCCACCGAATGGTAATTGACATTTAGTAATGTCTCTTAACAACTTATCTAAAGCTTCAAAAATACATTTATGAACCATTGGTGCTTCGTCCTATACAATGAGTTTAGTCATTGAAATTTTTTTACCAAGTGCAGATTGTTTACTTACAGAACATCGCATATCTAAACTTATTTCAAGCGGAATCTTAAATCATGAATGTCCTGTTCAACCGGCAGGTAATAAAGATGCAGCCACACCTGATGATGCAGTTGCTAATGCAACAAGATTCCAAAATCGTACATTAGCAAGTATTGCTTTATATAAATATGTTTTACCGGAGCCTCCTGGATCATCAAGAAAAAACATTCCATTATTACCATCTAAAACACAATTTAGAATAATATCATAAGCACTTTGTTGCTCTTTATTTAAATTCTTAGTACAATGGATGTCTAACCCAACGTTAATATTTGTAGTTTCTTCAGTAAGCATAGTTTCAAACATATCATCATCGTTGACAGTAAAATCAAAATCTACCATACAGTAATCTTTTATAATTTTACCAACATTCTCTAGTAAAGAATTGATACAATGTAAAGCTTTGATCTCAACGTCATGTTGTGTTAGACCTTTATGTGAATAATCTTCTACCATAAAATGCTTAAATTTATCCTACAAAGTTCTTGGACTCGGTGGGCTACAAAAAGTCAACACATTGGCAAAGAGTTGGCGCAATACTATGGGTATTTGATAAGTAATTGCCTCGGTTAAACATATCTCAGAGTAGTTATTTCCATAAAGAAGACCATGGAAAAGTGCTGCTTCACGATAAGTAGTCAGAACAACACCATTAACCGTTCTCAAATCTTCAAATGATTTTGGTCCTTTTATATGATTTAGTAACACTCGTAAAAAGTATCTCACCTTTAGATGAATTAGCATTGACTATTCTACCAATAACATTTCTCTGTTTTCGAGGCGTCCAAATTCGCATGGATGCATCACATACAAAATGTGTAGGAAATTATTTGTAGAGTAAAGTCCTTGCCTTTTCATTTGACATATTCATTTTAAAAAAACTCAATTAACATTGATCGGTGAACAAAGTCTTTATTTATAACATTTGATAAATCATATGTGTTATTGTATGTACTAATTGAGCATCCTTTGTTTGTAATTGTAAAGAAACTACTGTAGGATTCATATCAAATAAATCAAAACTAAATATTCTCCACATAGTTTCAGGTGCAGATATCCATCTAACTGAATGGTAATTTGTAATCTCATCAAAAAAGTGCTTATTTGTTTCTTTATTTAGAGTAAAATGAATTCGATCGTATCCTTTATATACATATTTGTATAAATATTTAACAGTTTTAATAGAAGAGCATATCTCTACATTAATGTGACAATCATATTTAGCTAAAATGTAAGGATTATATGGTACAATCCATCTATTGTCTAATAAACAGTCTCTTATTTTAACACTTAGACCATCATTACGACACTTATAAAGTGGGTATGAATCATTACGTAACAAAGTATGTTGAATGTATTCTTTTGTGTATTTATTTTTACATATATGAGTCTTCTCCATACAAATCTATTTTCAATTCTTCAAGCTTGGTAAGAAATATTCGCACTAACAAATCTGGCCTATTTCGTAGTTCATCATTATGTTTTAATTCATGTTTTATTTCAGGTCAATTTGGATTACATGTCATTGTCAAAAAGACATCGGGTTTTCCATACCTCTCAACTAAAGACATTGCATCCATATATCTTTTAGTCATATTTCTAGGACCACCAATAAATCTAACAGGGCAAAACTATTGATTTGCTAATTTTATAATCTCTATTCTCACCATTTTGTATACTGTCTACAATTCCCTGTTAAACTTTGGCTCTTATAGTTCTTTGATTATTGCGAAAAAAATCTAATCTTAGAGTTTCAATTTTTACATACATATCCACTAGATATTGCTGCAAAAGTCTACCAGTATGTAGAAGCATAGAATTGGCTACAGACCTGATTTACAAAGTGTAACAGTAATATTTTCGACACGATACAGTCATACTTTTTTTGTACTTTTAAAAATAAAACAAAAAACGAACCAAGATAAATAAATTTTTTACCTAATAATAAATCACTATAAGTAAATATAAGTAATAAAATTTACCATGATCTTCTAATTATAAAAGTTGATCTGTCGAATTCACGTTATTAACGTCGACTAAATTTTTAGTGACGTTAACTTGTGAAGCATTGAGGTTTACCTTCTCAATACCTTCATACCATCCAGGTTCTCCATCTGGGAAAAACAATGGATATTAAAGTGGGTCATAATAAGCATAATAGTAATGCGCTCTATATGCATTACGTGAATGTCCATAAATTAATATATCTAGAGGTTGAATATTTGCAGATGGGTCTTCATCAACCCAGACGATAGCCACTTGTTCTGATGTTGGCATGTTATATATTCTTTGATCGAGACAAGGATTGGACCTTAGTAAAATACAACACGATTCTATATTAGTTACTTCACTTAATGATCGAAAGAAGTTACAATATAGAATTTCTTTTAAAATATATATCGACTTTCTTAGAGTCGATTCAAAAAATTGTCTGAACTATTAAGTCTATTTATGAGCTTCGTTGTCAGTATCGTAGAAATATAATTGTAAATATGCAGGATTCCCATCAATCGGTACAAGTGGGTTTATGAAATGGTATACTTGTCCTTGAACTCTGAAAGTATAGATACCTTTATTATTTTAAACAAATCTTTATCATATTTAACACCAAACGAAGAGAATACAAAGTGATTGTTGTAACTACGAACAACTTTTTTAAAAGCAATAGCCTCCTCTGACTTAGAAGTAAATAAATCATATAAGTCCGGAGGCATACTATGTAATTGTAATTTTACTTTCCCATCACAACAACAAAACCTCTTTGTTTCTCTATAAAAATTTTTTGCATCACATTGTCTACAAACTGTACAAGATGGCAAGAAATAAGCTTCAACAGGAATTTCTCTATGAATTCTTTCAATACATTCATCATTAATATTTGATACACCTTCATATCGTACATGATTATTTTCATGTGGATTTTCAATAGCTGCCTTCATAAAGAGAAAAATCCATATTATAACCTAACAAAAGGAAAAAATAAAATATAAAATTTTAAAAAGATTGTAACAGAAATAGATAAAATAAATATAAATGGCAATGGAAGGCATTTTAAAATAAGGTTAGTTTTTAGACAATTCAAGTAATTGGGAATATGTTGCATATGAGCAGAATATAAAACTAAAAAAAAAAACGAAGGAAAATCTAAGTAAAAATCAAAGGATTTCATAGTTAGAAGCTAAGTGCTCACTAGTGCTTGTGCTTGTAGAAACTTCATCTGCAAAGTAAATAAAGTTTAATGAATATACATAGTGAGTTTTATAGGTAATGAATTGAATACAAGACTAATGAAATATACTAAAAGAATACTTGACATAGAATATAACAAAATATACCATGAATCTTTGTATGAATATCGGCATCTTGAGAAGCACCTGACAAATAGTTTTTTTACACAATCATTTTTGACAATATTCATATGAAGAAGTTCAATCAAAAGGACAATATAGGGAAAAGCATGTGTAAGGTGGTAAGTTGAGCATATTAATACAGACAAACCTATAAATCTGAAGTTCTGTGCACGTCAATCAGGCTGCATTTTATACATTAGATTTTTTGGTTGAACATTATCTGGTTGTGTAGAAACATGCTTTCTTTTTTTATTGAGCACGTCTGTACTAAACCAATCACGAACATTTTTTTCCAGAGATATGAGTATATGCCGATAATAGAGAGACTATTTGTATAATGTCTGCATCACTTGGAGTTTTATTCCCTCTATCGAATATGAATTGAAGAATATGAAGCTGTGCAAATGTAGGGTTCCAACAGTTTCTTCCCATCCTAACAAATAAGTAACAATAGAATGTAAGCTAAGTAAAAAACTAAATGAAGTAACAGTTCAAAACAAAAAAAAAAAAGAAGCTATTAATCTCTTCTTAGAGATCATTAATGTCCCTTTCCACAAAAGAATCATTTTTTCTTCTTTTAACATACATTTCATAAGCTTTGTCTTAGTATTTGCTATACTACTTTACCAATATCATTATTTTGACAATTTCTTAACAGTTAGATATATTGATTTCTTACACTGTATTAGTATATTTAAACATTGTTACTATCAAATTTAGTTACGTAAGTTAGTAAACATACATAATAAGTATACTCAGATAAAGAAGACATAAATATACGCTTGAATTCAAAATGCATAATTAAATTTTTTACATAATTACCTTGAGGTAAGTTTTGCTGATTCCTTGATGATTTCTGCTAATGTAAATTAAATTATGTAAGTTAAAATAGATAATTAAACTTGTGGTTACAAGTGTTGTTACTAATCCGTGCCAATTATTTAAGTTAGATGCAAAGTGTAGATGAAGTGGATTGTAAAATGGTAGAATTTTAGGAAATATTTGAATAGCTAAACAAAACAACCAAACAAGCAACATCTGCATAAACATCAAAATCTAACTATATAGAAACAAGGTAAAGGAAAAATGAAGAAGTGTAAGCAATTTGGATTTTGGCAATATATACATTATAATACATTACAGTTGAACAAATGCATGCCTAACCATTATATCATATTTGCATAGAAAGAAAAGCATACCAAATCTTGAAAATCCTTCAACCAAAAATTTAAAATTTAGTATGAGATGTATGAAATTTTAACAACGTTGGAGAGGAAAGTGCAAGTAGATTGAGAAAATTTGTGTGTATAGATTCAAAAGGGATGGTGGGTAACGTATAAAAATGGAGCAACCAAGTACAGACATCATGTCAACTTATTTTAATAAGAAAACCTCTCCGCGCACGAAGAATAAACATCACATGTGCACGGAGAGAAGTCACCATGCGCAGCGGAGAAACTCTCAACTTTGTGAGGAGACTTACTCTGCGTGAGCGGAGAGAATTGTTCGCACAGTACAGAGAGAAGTCTCCGCACATCACAAAGAATCTTTTTGTGTTGTACGGAGACAACGCAGAGAGTTTCTCCGCGATGCGCCGAGATAAGGTTCTGAATAAATTTTTTTGTAACAGGGTAAAATCTATCTACTTATCTATCCTAAATCATATATCCATTTATGCATATATTCTTCGAAAAAACAAATTTTTTTTAAAATGCACATGTCTTTCAAAAAGTCCATAATCCAGTTTATGCAATTATGTTGAGTAAAAACGCACCTAGCAAAACATTTTATACTTGAGTTAAAATTCTGTACAATGTACATGCTTTCAAATGTCAAAATTATTTATTCACAGTTCAAAAATAAATAAAGCTATTCCAACCATGTCTTAGCATTGGCAAAACATTTTATACTTATTAAAAATAAATACACAGGAACTGAAAATCTGTGTAATGTGCACACTTTCAGATGGTAGATGCTACTAAGTTAATAACAATAAATAACATTGAATGTGGGGAATTTTTTTTTTTTTTTTTTACAATGCTATTGAGCTCGCAACTGGCAAAAATATCAATAGACACGTTCAAAAATAAATAAAGCTATTGTTTGTTACAATTCCCGATTCACCATAGCAAAAAATTGAATATAATTGCAATAAACATCATTGGCA
>CAIGRO010001406.1:0-31035 GCA_903798355.1 Fraxinus baroniana
GTAAAATATCATCATTTAGGACCTTTGATAAGTGTAGAAACTACACTTATCAAACAGTATCAATATAGAGTGTCTGACTAACTTCTTGCGATAATAGAAAATCTACCACCTATCATTATATGATAGCTATTTTCTTCATTTCCTTGGAACGTGCTCGAGAATCTTTAGTTTCTTGGGTAACATTCGGGCATTATATAAATAGACAAATGCGTATAATAAGTGCTACAAATAACACTCCGCACTGTGCATACACTCTGCACTTGGTGAGGAGATTTCACTCCATGTGCAGTGGTGTCTGACAGGTTGAGGCTCGCTCGCTCGCTCTACACCTTCAAAATTACCCTGAATTTAAGCTATTTCCTTTTCTTTCTGAATTTATTTACATATTAGTTTTATTTCGATTGTGTCACAGCCTCATGGCAACGTGACGACAATATCAGGCAGTCCAAATTCTTCAACTCCAGTGGGGCGTTGCAGCGTCTCTACCTCTTAGGTATATTTGATTTACGATTGAAGTTAGATTTATTAAATTCATTAACTTCAAATCCAAATCAAATCAGTAAAGATACATAATCAGAAAAGTAAAGCAGATCAACTGTTACATTCATTTATATATCCAAATTTCGAAAAGTAGTTGAATTCATTCATTTGTTTAAATTCATTAATTTTGTTAATTACAAATCAGTAACTTTCGACCGAAAAAATTAACGATGGAATTTATCCGTTGAGACGTCCTCTCAAAGTTCGATTCTGACATTGTTGAGAATTTGATGTGAACTAGAAATGACGGTAAATATATATTATTTATACCCAATTTGCCGAGTTGACTCGTAAGTCCTTTAAACTCGTTCTCATTTTAATTGATAAGAAATTTAGCGCATTTTTGATTTAATTGAAACGTGGTTAAAATTAATTATGAAACCTTGATGCTCATGAACGTTTCACAAAGGAGTTCAATGAGGAAGGTTGAGAAAGTCGATTGCTACTATTCATGCAATTGCTGGCATTTGTATTTTATGTGTTTCTACTGTGTTCAAACATAAACCGCCTCTTGAGGCAGGACCCCCATATCGAGCTGGAAAATTAGCTGACAATTCTCAAATCGAATACTGCCGGAAAACAATGTTAATATTTATGGATGTGCAATTCTGGTTGCAATCGAAGATCTGTTCCATCATAACTAAGCTATGAGGCATTTGATTTGCCCACTTCCTATGAGATGGCAACTGCGCAAGTTCTTTTCCATGGACATATTAGGGAGCCCTACCTTTTTCTTTTTTGGTTGGGTCAAAATGCTGGGTTTGTCCCTGCAATGATTTAGCATTTCTTCCAAGACTTTCATAAGAGAAATAAATTTGATAAAAGATGAGGTTGGTATAAAAGATTCATGAATATTTAGAACGGTTCTTTTCTAGCAAAAAAGATCCATTTGCAAATAGTGTTCAACCAATTACGTATCAATCAATTGGTTTGTTAACGACAAAAAAGTTTCGTCAAAGAATTGTAGGTATTATTGCAAGACAATCGATTTGAGTGACATGTACTTAATTAACATAAAGAACTTTTCATTTTGATAAGAGTATTCACGGTGGGATATAGCAAGGTCGCTATGAATTAAAATACATCGAACCCATATAAAATTTCCACATGAGTTGATTGTATTCATTGAGCAAATTTCCACATGAGTTGATTGTATTCATCATTTTCTTAAAGAATTGGTCCTATTTTGTCAGAATTCAGCCATCCTTTTATGCAATATAACAGTAAATGGGGCACAAAAGAATTGGTCTTTCCTGTGTTACTCTTTAGCCAATTAACTCAACTTTCAACTAGAAGCTATACGAATTTTAATGAAAAATAAATAAATAAATAACGAAGAGAAGATAATTGTTGAAATGTGACCTTCAATTTAAGAATTCATTCTCTAAATTTAGAGTTAATAATATAAACTTTAGTCATTTCATTTAGTTCAACAGGAATGTTTAGGTCCCGTTTGGCAAGACTTTGGAAAAGTCTAAAGCTACCATTGAGATTAAGAAAATGATTTTAAACATGTCTACATAATTTTCCAAATAGTATTTTGTCTGATTTCCTCATTAAACTTTTCTACAAGAAGCAAAAGTCCTACCAAAACGAGCCCTTATATATTGTAAATTTTATATAATATGGATTGTATATATCTACTTTCGACTCTACTCCAACAATTTCCACTTCGGCAGAAAAAAGAGCTCAATATACTGTCTATTCTCATTTAATAATACACGCTAAACATCATCTCGTTGTCCGTTAACGTGCTTTTATTTTAATAAAATTAACTCCATAAACAAGATTATAATCCAGATAATATCTCATATTCCATAATCCAAACGGAAATGAATGATGAGTAGGGTACAAACAGAAGCCGGCTTAAAAATTCCAAGCCAAAAACAATCAAAACAACAAACTGATGCTTGTGTCCTTTTACTAAGCCGGCTTAATATCAGTATTCAGTACACTAAACTCAAATTTTGTCTATAAAAACCCATATAATTAGCAGTTTCTAATATGCCTTTTTTCATTAATCATTTTTTTTCTTGGCAACATGAAATTTGTGAAACTTTTTTCTCTGATTTTGTTGTTTAGATTTGCATTAGTACATGGAGCCACCCACAATACAAAGGTACTGCATGCATGAGCCTATGTAAATTTAGTTCGAGTATAGTATCTTATACTCGAGTCGAGTAAAAGATGCGTACGCATATTATGACTTTATAGCTACGTAAATCGTAACTTATACTTTAGTTGAGTAGAAACCCAACACATACTATAATTTGACATCTATAGATCGATAGAGTGTTCGGTACATGAATTATATTGCATTAGATAGTACTTAAAAAAGAAAAATCATTCATTATACTATCCAATTTTGTCTACTACTGTACCCGTTATAACAAATTATCCTTCAAAGTTAAAGTACTAAAATTTCTTTTGCGTGCTTATTAGTAAGGTGGATAATCTTTATTTTTCACAATCTTGCAGCATTACATTGTCTACATGGGGCATAACTCCCAACACCTCAACTCAGAATCTGCCATCAAGACTAACCATGAAGTGCTGGCTTCAGTCATTGGAAGGTAATTATGCAATTTTCAGAAATCATATTCTGGTATGTTGTTATTTATCGCTTGTCTGGTAAGGTGAACTGTATAGTGTGCACGAACTTATTAATGACCAAAACAAGCTGAAATTTTGTTAGCTGAAATGTCATATCCTATCCAGTACTGTGGTCTGTGTACCAAACAAGAAACTAAAATGCCAGTGAATTTGTTTTCAGCCATGATGGAGTACAAGATGCAGCACTTCACCATTATACAAAAACTTTCAGAGGCTTCTCTGCCATGCTAACACCAGATCAAGCTGCAAAACTTGCAGGTACCCTCTGATAATTCGATGGTCTAATAACAGGTGCAAGCAGATGTGCGATAAACCCGTTTGCAAAGGAACTGCTTGTGGTTGTGCTACTAATAAATACATTAAACATGCTAAAATTAAACTTATCTGGTATGATTGAAGATCAATCAAATTACAAGACTTCATATAGATGTCCCTTTACCAAGACAGTGATAATGATTCTGTATTGTCTAAAAACCTCATTAGTTCATGACATTCGTAAATTTTCACATATAACCTAGGTTGCTATTCTTTCAAGTACAATTACTACAAAATATACAGGAATAATAAGAAAACAAGTAGCCTACTCTAGTTTTGATTGTTTCATTGATTGCAGAGCACGATTCAGTTCTGTCCGTGTTTGAAAGCAAGACAAACAAGATCCACACAACACACTCGTGGGAATTTCTGGGCTTAAACATATTGCAACGAAATAATCAACTATCAACGTACTCAACATTTGACATAATTGTTGGTGTCATTGACACTGGTAAAGTCGATATTTAATATTGTTTGAACCTTCTAATGCTCTTGAATCAACCACTATAAAATCACACCACCAATTATCTTACCTCCAGGAATTTGGCCTGAATCAAAGAGCTTCAACAGCTATGGATTAGGACCTGTGCCTGCAAGATTCAAGGGGGAATGCTCAGCTGGAGAGAATTTCACATTGTCCAACTGCAACAGGTAGCCATGACTGCCTAACCGCATGATGTATGATAAGCATAATTCAGAAAAGTTGATATGCTACTTTCTGAATTCATTTTCAGAAAAATTGTGGGAGCCAGATTTTATTCAACAGGGTTTGAAGCAGAAAATGGTCCTCTAGAATCATTTGGTCTTACCTTTTTCCGATCTGCACGAGACGGTGATGGGCACGGAACCCATACTGCCTCCACTATTGCAGGCGCACCAGTTGACAATGTTAACTTATTTGGAGTAGGGACAGGCACTGCAAGTGGAGGCGCAATAAGTGCTCGACTTGCAATCTACAAGGCTTGCTGGTTCAATCTCTGTAGTGATGCAGACGTTCTTGCTGCTTTAGATGATGCTACTAATGATGGAGTCGATATTATATCCATGTCTCTTGGACCAGATCCGCCCCAACCTATATACTTTGAGAATGCGATTTCAATTGGAAGTTTCCATGCGTTTCAAAAAGGAATTGTGATTTCTGCATCAGCCGGGAACAGTTTTTTTCCAAGTACTGCAACTAATATTGCTCCTTGGATCATAACTGTTGCAGCAAGCACCATGGACCGTGAAATTCAGACTAATATCTACCTAGGAAATTCAAAAGTCATAAAAGTAATTGATTGATAATAATTTACTTTATTCACCTAATTCAAACAAAGATTTCAGTTACTGATTTACAAGGTCCATATGTTTAGGGCTTCAGTATAAATCCACAAAACATGGAGAGCTTTTACGGTTTGATAGCAGGGAGCATGGCATCGGCTCCTGGAGTAACCCCAAAAAATGCTAGGTACCTATTTTTTTATTTTTTATTTTTAATTTTTAAGAAAACTTTGGCTTCACTCTCGATACATGCTTACTCAAGGAATATCATTATCCCTGCCAAAACTTTTTACATGCCTCTCTTAATCATGTCTGAAGTACAACATGTCCTTCAGTCCTTTAATAGGACTTTACACGTTCACTAATTCCATTAATTATTTACTTGTTCTGAAATTTCTATGTTTTTGTATCTTTCCCTTTCAGTTTCTGTAAGAACAATACCTTAGATCCCAACTCGATTAAGGGGAAGATTGTTGTCTGCACACTTGAGATACTCACTGATAACCGCAGGGAGAAGGGCATTATTGTAAAACAAGGTGGTGGTGTAGGGATGATACTCGTTGATCCACTTGCCAGAGATATCGAAATTCAGTTTGTACTACTACTGATGCTACTGCTGGTAGATCCCTTGACTACAACATAATCTCTGGTACTTCCATGTCTTGTCCACATGTTTCTGCACTAGCTGCCATTGTAAAATCCTCTAATCCTTCATGGAGCCCAGCAGCAATAAAGTCTGCAATAATGACAACAGGTAACTTTTGATGATTACAAAACAGATAAACGGTTAACATAATACATCCGTTAATTCATTTTCATGTAAGGATGATTGTTTTGGAACAGCAACATTTCTTGATAACACTCAGAGCTTCATAAGAAGACATCCAAATGACACTCAGACCTCACCTTTTGACTATGGATCCGGGCAAATAAATCCAGCTGCAGCAATTGATCCTGGTTTAGTTTATGATTTTGATTCTACCAACATTATTGATTTCCTCTGCAGCACTGGTGCAAGTCCTGCTCAGCTGAAAAACCTTACTGGTGATGCGATGTATTGCAAGAACACCCCCACATCCCCTTATGATTTCAACTATCCTTCAATTGGGGTCTCCAATATGAAAGGAAATCTGTCAGTGCATAGAACGGTGACATATTTCGGTAAAGGGCCAACTGTTTATAAAGCAAAAATGGATTACCCAGCTGGTGTAAAAGCCTCAGTCATACCCAGTGAGCTCAAATTTGAAAATCCAGGGGAGAAGATGTCTTTTAGGATAGATTTTACGCCCTACAAGCCTAGTAACGGAGACTTTGTTTTTGGAGCCTTGACATGGACTAATGGGATCCACAGGGTAAGGAGTCCTATTGGTCTTAATATACTTTCAGTTTAGGAATCAAATTTAATCATATGTATTATACAATTGTAAGTCTCTGAGATTACATATTGCAAGGGATGACACCTTCCAGAAAGAATTAAATTGTAACAGGCATGTCAATTATAAGTTATAACACCATAGCCATACTAGCATGATCTACAAAACCTTTAGCTAACTGCTAACACCATATTTGGCATTTAGCACCATCATTCAGATATTTAATATTTTGCCCAATGACTAATGATGGCTCTTTTAACAGTATTATTTTTCGATAAAAACTTAAATGAGCATTTCTTTCTTTCTTTCTTTTTTTCCTTAAACCTACCTTATGTTGAAAGTATGCATTGGTAATATTGACAATCCACTGGCAGATTTTACCCGAGCATGTTTAACCAAACATACCCATAATACACACTAGTTCATGGATCGTGGAGTCTATGATAGATGTCTTCACAACTCCCAGATAGTGCTTTTCTGTAGAAACCTTACTCACTCAAATATGTAAATTTTAGCAATCCAGAAAACCAGACAGACCTTCACATGTGTGTTTTGAGAGCAGTTGTAGATGATGGATGGTAATTTACATCTCTTAATCTATGAGAAACAAGACGACTACTTAAAGTACAACATCTGCGAATGTATTCACCTGGATTCTGAAATGGAAACACTTTCATGTAAATATGAAGATAACCTTTTGAATTCTAGTTATGTTGGTGGCAACATGAAGCCAAAAACCTAAACTTAAAACTGATAGTAGAAAGAAGTCCACTGTTGTCATAGCAATGCGAAGAACCACAGAATTTCTTGTGGGAAACAAGGCAAGCCTAATATTTTGTGCCCAAACAACTGTGTAGTTTCTCCTTGTCCTTGTAAGCTTATTATTTGCATTGCTAATCTGTTTTAAAAAAAAAAAAAACAGTGGAATCAGATTAGGAAAAAGACTGCAGTTAAGAGGCATTATAATGTCTAAAGGACGGCTAATTGGCCCCTGGAAATACCTGAATTCTTGGTGTGGACCATCACTTGAACGCGAGGGCGGGCCAATCCTGTAAAGGATACTCAAAGTAAAGCTTAATAAACAAATAGTGCTTGGGGTGGATTCCGAGGCTGGTCCTGGGTGATAGTAGACTTGATTGTGTCCCTTCTATTACCTGCACTTTTTATAGACTTGGTTGCGTCACCGTACACCAGTAATTCCCTTGACCATTCTAAGGTTTGATCACGCCTCTGCTACTAACTACGACTTCTGGGAGAATTGATTGTCACCCTACATTAATTGGTGTCCGAGCTAGAGTTCTCCCAAAAGGAAGGGAAAATGAAGCAGAGCATTACTTGAACACGAGGGTAGGCCTATCTTGCAAGGGATCCTTGAAGTAAGGTCCAAACAAATAGTGTTTGGGTGAATTCCAGGGCGTTCTCCTGACTGATAAAGTGCTTGATTGTATCTGTCCTGCTAGCTGCAGTTACCGGAAAAAAAAATGCTGTGTCTCCTTGCATCAATTCTTCTCTCACTGAAAGAAGCGGGGTTTTGCAATTCATTCAAATGTCACCAGTAGTCCCCACAGGAGCACAAGCCTTCTCTAAAGTGATGAAATCGATTTGAATCCCTGACAACAATTTCTCTTCCTTCTATTTTTGATATAAGCTTAATCACTGTATGACAATCACCACAAACTCTAAGATTCTTCATGACCTGAATTGGGACTCCAGGAGATGTAGAAATTAGTCCGAAAGCAATAGCCAACCTCTCACTGTGCTGAGAAAGAATGGCTTCTTTATGCTCTTCTTCAATATCATGGAGTACATAATTTGTATCCGGTCGATATCCTGCATCCCTCAATGGAGTATTTAATTCTTCAAGCTTCATATAAATGCGATCGGATAGATGATGCGAAGCATCGCCAGCCACAAAAGAGTAGGTCTTGTTCTTAATTTCAATCCAGCTATATCCTGTTTCCTTTTTAACTTTTTTCTCATCCATCAGTTTTCTCACCTTTGCCCTATCTTGCCACTTTCCACATACTGCATATAAATTAGATAGCAAGACATATGAAGCCGAGTCCTGTGGTTGAAGTAAAATGAGTTTTTCCGCTGCAAGTTTTCCCAGCTCTAAGTTTCGATGAACTCGGCATGCTGACAATACAGTACGCCAAATAGTTGCCCCTGCATGGAAGGGCATCCCTTCGATTAGAGTCATAGCTTTATCCAGCATTCCAGCACGGCCATACAGATCAACCATGCACGAATAGACCTCCATTGTAGGAGGAATGTGAAGATCCTTTACCATCATATCAAAATATCTTTGACCTTCATTCACAAGTCCTGCATGAGTACACGCAGAAATGACACCAATAAATGTTATTTCATCCATATCCATGTTTCCCTTTTGCATTTCCTCAAATACCTTTAACGCCTTCTTCCCAGAACCATGTTGTGCATAACCTGATATCATCGAGTTCCACGAGATTAAGTCCCTTTCCTTCTGCCTCTTAAAAACTTCATTTGCACTTTCTATATTCCCTCTTTTTGCATACATGGTCACAAGAGCGCTGCTGACAATTACAGCTTTACTATATCCTGATTTTATTGAACTTGCATGAAATTGTTTCCCTTGCTCTGTTGCTGCCGTGGGTGAAGCACATGCATTGATTATACTAGAGAAGCTATACTCATTTGGCCTGACACCCTCCTTGGCCAATTGGCAGAAAACTCTTACAGCTCTCTCAGGGTCTCCTCCTTGGGCATATCCAGCTAACATCGCAGACCATGCAACAATATCCTTCTCTTCTATTTGTTCAAAAACTTTTGCAGCTTCACTAGTCTTTCCTATCTTAATATAAGCATCCAGTAACGCAGTTCCTACTGAAGTTGATTTCTCATAATTGATTTTTATGATTTCCGCATGCACTTGAAACAATGAAATCAAGGGATGAACTGTGAGTACTGTTGAATAAGTGAAATGATTTGATCTAAAGCCTTCTGTCCTCATTTGATAAAAGAGATCTACTGCCCGCTCTGGTCTGCCATTCTGTAAGTATCCCCCAATGATTGCTGTCCACGTTACCACGTTCTGGGCTCCGCCCATGGTGGAGAACAACTTAAATGCATCATCTGTTTCACCCCCTTTCATGAAGGAGACCAGTAGAGCTGTTTGAATGTTATCATAATTTCCAAACCCGCTCTTAACAACTTGACAATGGATCTGCCTGGCAAACTTCACTTCCTTAAGGTTAGCACATAACTTAATAATCGTAGCAAAAGTTGTCTGCGTCAACTTTACATTGGCAAGCGTCATGCTATAGAATAGATCAAGGGCTTCCAACTCAAGCCCATTCATTACAAGACCTGAAATCATTCCATTCCAAGAAACCACATCCCTCCACCCCATTCTGACAAACACACCTTTAGCCTCTCTAATCATCCCACACTTGGAATACATACTGACCAAAGAGTTTCCCACGGACCTAGTCAGCTCATAACCATTCTTAATAACTATGGCGTGCACTATAACTCCCCCCTCTATGGCTCCCTTATCCGCCAAAGCTCCAAGAATTGTCGCAAAAGTAAAAGGATTTGGCTCAATACCCTTCACTTGCATAACATTAAAAACTTCTATCACCTTATCAATAACACCCTTTTGTGCATAACCTGCAAGTAACGAAGTCCAAGTGACCACATTCTTCTCTCCCATCTCATCAAACACTCTTTTCCCATCATTTAAATTCTCATTCTTAATATACATATCAACAAGTGACGTGCCAACGCTAACATTTCCAAAAAACCCACTTTTAATACATTGACAATGCACTTGTTTTCCGAAAACACGATGACGAAAGCTTGCGCAAACTTTTAGTATACAGGAAAGGCTAGACCCGTCCACTAAAAAACCCAAGCCATGAATACCTGCATAAAGATTTAACGCCTCTTGGTTAAGACCATTGCGAGAGTACTCAAAAAGCAAGTGATTATAATAAGCAATGTCTCTTTGAGGACAAATATCGAACGTGTTGTGTGCATTCTGTGTATGAGACGGAACAAAAGGTTTGCCCAGTTTATCAGAATCAATGGCAATGGCATACGAGTGCAAGAAATGAAAAGTATGAAATGGGTTTTGGAACTTGTAAATAGTTTTGAGTTGTCTTAACCTTGGAATCATGGTATGAGTTGTTCAATACCGTTGCGTGGGAGGCACTAATTTTGAAATTTGGTACCAATTTTGTAACGGATACGTCAAGTTATTATTTGACCACCCGTACAGTTTGGGTCCTCGAGAGAATATGGAGGTGGGACCGGCAATCTCCCTAAACAGATCTGGAGGGTTAATTATCTCAATAGTCACTGAACTTTAGCGAAAGTTTTCACCTAGTCACTGAACTTTAAAAACTACGTGGTTAGTCATTGAACTTTCAAAAAATCACCACATTGGTCACTAAACTTTAAAAATCACCCCATTGGTCAGTGAACTTTACAAAAGATTTCTACGGGGTTACTGAACTTTGCAAAAAGTTTCCCAAATAGTCACTGGGTTCAGTGACATGGGTTCAGTGACCATTTGGAAAACGTTTTGCAAAGTTTAATGACCAATGAGATGATTTTTAAAGTTCAGTACCAATGGGGTGATTTTTCGAAAGTTCAGTGACCTAGTGGAAACTTTGACCAAAGTTCAGTGACTATTAGGGTAATTAACCCCACATCTGGATTTAACACGATCTTTCGTCATTTTTCACATCACCATCCAACTAAGGGTGTCCAAAAGTCCTGAACCAAACCGAAACATGCGATTCTTTATAAGTTAAAACCCGAATAGGTACCAGAATAGAGAACCGATGGGTTTGAGTTTGGGTTTGGGTCGGGTCTCGAGTCTAGACCAAGAATCGAAAAATCGAATAAGAACTGAAACTAAATAAATTTTTTAATTTTTTTACTGAATTAATTAAATTATTTTATTTTTCTAAATAAATTAACAAATTAACTAAATAAATCATATCATTTCATAATTTTAATTTTAAAGTCCAAATCATTTTAAAGCTCATTAGCCCGTTTTAAAGACAAGAAACAGTGGAGATTCATTTTAATATTTTATTTTTATAACTTTTAATTTATATTTAATTTTCTTTATGCAGATAGGCTGCTTGAAGCAAATGAATTATTTATATGGATCACTGACATTTTAATATTAATATCTACTTTTTGGTATTTGTATGCATTGAATTAATGTTATTGAACAGCTAGTTATTTATATATTTTTGAATTGGACTACGTTAATTTGTAAAAGTTACGAATGAAATGTCATTAGTTATATTTAGTGAAAATTACTCCAATCCCTACTTTTGGATATCCAAGTTCAAAAATCAGATGTCAAGGTTTAATTTTCAAAAATCAGATATTTTATATATAAATACATATTTTTTTTATATTTAATTAAATATTAACAAAAATGTTATAAAAATTAATTTATATACTGCAATACACGTTACAAGCCCTAATTAGCAGTTAGCTCTCTCTCTCTCTCTCTCTCTCTCTCTACTATTCTCCATCATCTTTCTACAAACCGTCGCTTCTCTCTACACCAACCACCACAACTCCAGCTTTGAGGCCCGGCGTCGGAGGTGCACCCCTGTGCAGCGGAGTTAAGTTGAGGCTCGGCGATTGTCGGAGGCACAGCCATGTGCCACCTCCTCTCTTCTCTATCTCTCATCCATTCGCCAATTTCTTTACCAGCGGAAACGGCACCAACACGAGCATCGCTGTCGTGCACAGTGCTGCCATTCTCCTGGGTCTGGTTGCCTCAATGTCTCCTCAGAGCGACCTCACTTAGTTGAATAACAGAACAAATTATTCGCCTGCAAAGTTTTGAGGTGGTGGATCTGGTAGGTTGTGATGCGATGGTGGGTTGCAGTGGTGGGAGATGGTGGTTGTGGTTTTGGTTGCAGGAGTTTTGACAGGTATTTTTCGATTCATTTTTTTTGTGGTGGTGGCGAATCTGCGCGGTTTTTGATTTGTCGTCAATTGGTGAGGCTGTGTTGGTGACGTTAGTGATGGTGGTTGTGGTGAGTTGCCGACTGTGGTAGCAGCGGCGGAGTTGGGTTATGGCAAGTAAGACGGTGGTGGTGGTGAGGTGGTGATGTATAGCCTGAGCCATGTGCTGTGACCTATGGTGTAACATAAGACATGTGTTGTGACCTGTAGTGTGGCCTGAGCCATGTGTTGTAACATATTCTGTGACCTGAGTCATGTGCAAAATATTATATGACCTATGCTGTGACTATCAACAAAAACTCGATCCATGTGTAAAAATATTCTATGGCCTGTGTTGTGGCCATTTGAAATAAACATGTGACTACCAACAAGAACCTGAGCCATGTTCAAAAATATTTTGTGACCTGTGTTATGACCATTTGAAAATAACATGAGACTATGAACAAAATCGTGAGCCACATGCAATATATTCTATGACCTGTGTTGTGGCCATTTGAAAATAACACGTGAATATTAACAAAAATGTGAGACATGAGCCTTATCATATTATTAATCATTATAAACAAACAAAAATGCGTTGTGATTTGTGAATTGATCAATGACTTGTGACTTATGACTTGTGACCTGGACTGTGACTTGTGACCTGAGTTGTCGACGGAATATTCGTCGGAGTTGGAACAACTGCCGAAAACGGAGCAGTCGTCGGAATAAATTGACGAAGGAAAGTTCATCGGAATATTCACTAGAATCGGAGCAGTCGTCGAAACGCTCGTCGGAATCAGAGTAGTCCCCGAAATGGGCGCCAGACAATCGTCAGAACGGCGGGGGTGGTGGAGGTGGGTGTGTTAATTATATATATATATGTGTGTATGTATAGGTCAAAAATCTGATTTTTGAAATGTAAAAGATGTTTTGTTATTTTTGAAATAGGATAAACTTAAAGTAGAATTTAAGTAGGTTAATTTTATATATATATATATATACATCTCTTTATATATTTTTGTATATTTATATAAATAAATAAAAAATATATATATATATATGTGTATGTATAGGTCAAAAATCTGATTTTTGAAATGTAAAAGATGTTTTGTTATTTTTGAAATAGGATAAACTTAAAGTAGAATTTATGAATTTTTCCCTTATATTTATGTAGTGTTGCTGTAAATGTTAAAAAAATTAATTATGGTACGAAACCGAACTCGAACGGTTCCATAATTATATTTGGACCCGACAGTTCCATTTATTAAATACCCGAAAATTTTGGAACCGAACTGAACGAAAGCAAACCGACCGACGGACAACCCTATATCCAACCGATATAACACTTCCACGTCATCAATCTATCAACAAATACGTACGAATAGCTTAATCTTTGTAATATAAATCCCCAACCCATTATTCTGATGGTAAGTTGGTCCACAGACTTCCAATCCTTCTTCACGATGAGTGAAATGATAAAAACCAATAAGTTTGTGCTAAGTTGTCAATTACCTAATTAGTTCCACCATTCAACTCAAGAACCTTATAAACCAATAATATGTTATTTTCTCCATTCCAAATGATAGAAAGTGAGTTTTTGCTGAACTGTTAATTCATCAAAAAAATTGTTTATTTATGTTTTGGAAGTGGAACAATAATCGAAAAGCACAAGTTGATAACTAAAAGTAAAACAAAAAATAACAAGAAAATAGTTACGATCTAAACCGCACGGGACATGTAATGGACAAGAGAACAAAGTTAATTCATGTTTCTCCAGTTTTAATCTTGCATTGCCTCGTCCCTGTTCTCCTATACACGCAAATGAAATAGTCATTCAACCTAAGCATTATAATACATGTCACAAGATTCGACTAAATTCCACAATCAACCGCCTTCACCCAAGCTTGAAACCAGAGTAACAAACAAAAGCACGCGCACTGGTGAAAGAAGAAACTGGTCTTGTTAATTGACGTGATCATCATGCATCCAAAACTACTCATTGATTAACCTCTCATATTTTAAGAATATGGTCTCCATTTCAACGCCCCTCTGCAACATATATCCTGGCTTTCTCATAAATATACACTACAAGCTGCTCTGTGCTTTGAACTCCTCGAGGAGCTGTGGAATTTGGCAATTGGAAGATCCATCACCTAACCCGATCATGCATTTAATTTTTGATGGAAAAACATTTCATCCTCACTTTCATCTGACTTCTAAGATCCATGACACACATTCTTCAAGTAGTTGAAATTTCTGATCCACGGCTACGTTCAAGAAAACTTGCATTTTGTTGTGGAACTCAGAGGAATCTTCCTTGCACCTAAATGATCCAGCACATGCACAGTGTTCAGATAAATGTGCAGCTTTGATTTGATTGCACTTGAGGCACGCCAGGTCCTGAAGATGGAAGAGTCGTTCTCTCTGTCGTATAATCTGAAGAAGAGCATTCTCCATCACCTCGCGATCATATGGTTGCCCACACTGAGGCACAGCACAACGCCATTCCTGAGCAATCAAGGCCCTGTCACTGCACAAATCTAGATCTCTGCAGTCGTTGCAGTAACTGCTAACAGGATAGAGTGGGGAGGATTAGCAGATAATAAGTAAAATTTTACGACTAATCACATATTTAAAGCTATTTCGAAAGAAAATAATCCATATAAAATCATTATTTTCACAATTTTCCTTGAAAAAAAAATTAGTTCCGACTTACCTGCAAATGATATTTGGTAAAGTTAAGGACATTGATAAATTTTGAAATTCGGCCTCCGGAGCAAATTCCCTTATGCGGACCAATTTTAAAAGATTCCTTCTCATGATCTGCACAAATACAAGGCAGGAATAAAATTTCTCAGATGACTGGTTGGATCAGACCTCTTTAGCTGAGTGCAACAAAAACACTATCAAATGAGCAAACAAATGAGGATTTCACATAATATAGAATCATTTCCTTGTGGTATTGAATTCAGATAGAACTTGAAAAAATTTAGAGACAACTACAGTGTAATAACATCCTAAAACGCCGAAAATCATAAGCTTGGGAAATTTAAGCATTAAAAAGGAAAATAGTGTAAATGCTATAGTTAACTAGCATCAATAGTCAATGAGTAAGAATCCTCTTACCCACATCCATCAAAAATAAGTGAAGTGAGACATAATTTTCAGAGTCAATCTGTTTAAAATTTCATATGAAATTAACATTCATGTTATAAAAATTCAGAGATCAATCTGAAAATGCTGATAATTTATAGTAAGATGACAGGACTAGACATCATAGCTCCAACTTTACAGGCACACGATGCACAGCTCACCTCATAAGAAAATAGTAATATTAAATTTACTATGCCTAGGATGTGCAAAAATATACATACCAGAACTTCATGCTGAACATTTTGGTCAAGAGCCAAAACTGCACAGATATACTTGATGAAATCCAGAGCAGGATCCCCCTTATGAATATTGTTAAAAGGTTGTGAACTTCCAGTTGAGATGGGATGGTCACTCTTGTGAAGACTTGGATCACATACAATTTTAAGAAGTTTGTCTGAGAAGTAAGATCCAATCTGCAGGACATACAATTACTTGAGTCAAGTTTAATTGGTCAGAGAGTTCATAAAACACATTTAAAATTATTGCAAGTTACTCTCAATTAATACCTCTTTCTTCAGATACGTGTTCATCTGTGATTCAAGAATTTCTGCAGTTGCAGCTGTGATTGATGGAGTGCACAAGTCGCCAATTGTATGAGCTCGGCTTGCAGCTTGTTCTCGTGCATACTTCCACGGCTCATATATAAATTCAGAAACAATCAAGATGAAATGATCCTGTATAAAATAATATTTCACAGTTGATTAGGCAGAACGCTCATAAAACATCACATAGATGATGCTTAGCTGTGAGGTTTCAATTTGGAAAACAGGGGGTTCATTTACCTAAGTGAAGTTACCTAAGCAGGCAGGATCCCTTGTGAAACCCTACTATCTAGCTATACAAATTCCCAAATAGAGTCGATCAGAGAAGACCATGGGATTAGATATGAAGCATCGCGGATCAGAATTCAGTGGTCTGTGAGAAATGAGAGTCTGATAATTATTGGCTAGTTGAGATTGGCTCAAATGGTTCAGATCTGGCAGTATTGGATGCTTCTTTTACTCTTTAATCTTAAAACTGTTTGTGATTCTAGTTGCAGTGATGATGGTGAATTTTATGTCCGTAACTTTATTGCGATAGTGATCCTGGTTCCAGGCATGAGAAGCAATGATGGTTGCTTTCTTTAATAGGTATTGAGCTCTCATGGTAATGGAGTTCCGGAGAATGGTTGAAGGAGGCAGTCATAGCTACATTTCTTCCTCATGTTACAGACTGCTAAACCACTTGATCTAAAAGTTTAAACCGTTAGATAGAGCCACATTTATATTATTTAAATATTGTCTTCAACATGCCCCCTCACGTGTAGACACGTTTAATTTTTTCCTTTAAAAGCCAAATACGTAGACAATTTAATTTAAGTGGGTGACGGACTTGAACCCATCACCTTTGTCTGCTCTAGTACCATATTGAACTATTTGATCTAAAAGCTTAAGCCATTAGATTAGACCACATTTATATCATTCAAATATTACCTTCAACACAGGCTTATAGTGATTTTGATGATGGTTATAGAAAGGTGGCAATTGTGCCTTTAGAATTCATGATTCCAGTAATGACAGGAACTTATATGCTTTATGGAGACTTCGAGGACAGGTTTATAAATTCAAATGAAACCTCCGGGCACTAAGAACATTCAAAATTTCGATCCTCCAGCGATCAAGTCGTAAAAGCTATCTCTAATAAAATAAATTATAGACTGATGAGCTACCTGAGTTGCTTTGGGTAAGTTTTCTGCAATATTCCAGCTCGAGACAATTTCTACTTGAAATTCATCTGGGGTGCTTTCAATATTTACTTCTGAATTTTCTTCTGCTGATCTGTCCTTTAATCTAGCTTGAATTCCACCATAGTTGTACTACCAGGCAAAAAAGAAAAAGAAAAAAAAAAGAGAGAGAATAATTAATCAGAAAGATGCAATGATGCAATGATGCAATATATGCACACATGAATGACTTCATGTTATACCCCAGTCAACCATCAATAAGATGAAGAATTGACTATCTCCAAGCAATCAAACAAGGAAAAAGAAAAGCATGACTTGCACTGAGTAAGAGCTCCTACATAATAAGCCCCACCAGTCAAATTAACAGCATGCTATCCGGGGATGTTAAACCAGAGTAAGTTATGAATTCTTGCAAAATGAATGAAGTTAGTTTATCAATACACTCCAAAGAGAAATTAAAGGTCTTGGAGTCCAACAACATGAACATTTGGTCTTTGATGCCATGAATGCACATTTCATTCGATTAATAAGAAAGAAAATAGTACATGCAGATTAGTACCGGAAGTAGATTTAGCTTGGTGTCAGGAGACATATCAGTTTATTCCTTGAAAGTCAGTTTTGGGTTTAAAAACGGCGTAGTGACCCAGAATGCGATAGATAAATATTATTGAGTAATATGGTTGGAAAGAAATTGCAGATTTTTTTAAAGAAAAGAGCAAGGTTTATTTTGCGTTATGGGAAAGGTAAAATTCGTGGCTCGGTATGGGCATCAACTAGCAAGAAATTTAAGGGAGTTCCTTTATGAGTAATTGTTCTCAATTCCAAAGAAGTACTTCCTTCTTGATTTTAATTTAGAGGATAGAGGATATTTTATCCTCCATAAATCAAAAATATTTTCTTTGACAAGTAAAATTTTGTTTCTCATATACTTTAAAAAAAATAAAAAATGTAAGGCAGCACAAGCATGACAATGCTCACATTGTTTAAGGATGCCAGGCTGTTAATACCTAACTTCACCCAAATAATTTACTAGTATCACATTTTATTAACCATATGGCACTAGATCACATCCAGGGAGCACAAGAAGATAAATGAATAGTCAAAGCTAGTTACTATGGAAGCATGTCAGAGTACAACTAATTTCAAGGGTTTGTTTTCTTGATAATTAATCACTTAATTTATTCACCCCCGAGGGAAGCTCTTCTTCATCCACGTAGATAAGCAATCTAAGTTAATGGTTCTCTCACATTCAAATTTTTTTTGAGCCAATGTTATTTTATGAAACTTCAGCTATCATAATGTACCCATGTCAAGCCCCTGAGATATGAACATATATTGTATTATTTTTCTCATACCATCGAGTTTTACTGAATGTATTTTAAGCAACCAGGTTCTTTTCATAGAAAAAAAAGAATTGTGTGTAGAAAAAGCAGTGTGCAATTCAGGAGGACAAGAGGTCCACAAAGGTCACTAGAGATCAACATATAATATTACAAAAAAGAGTATCCAGTTATGCTGGATATCTGACTTTTATGATCCATAAAATGCGCATGAAGCCTTGCATCATAAAGAAGCAAAGAAGATTTATTTTATCCTTAAATTAAACAAGGGAAGGTACTATTTTCAAAGAATCTAATGTTTCTTTCTAATTGAATACACCATATATCTATGACAACACAACTTGATTAGAACATTTCTGTGTACCCATATCCAAATTCAAGACACTTAAATAATGCTTATCTGGATCCTAATATTTGACGATTGACATGTCCACTTAGATCCATACCCGTAGGAGAAACCCATACTAGTTAAATGACTTGTGGAATTGCATGTCATTATGCATGTGCATATTTTCTCACGGCATGATTGAAAAAGCAGGAGCCAAGTGTTCGTGTATTTAATTGCAGCAAGTTAAAGAAAGTGATTGGACAGACAAAAGAAAAGGTTAAACATGTAGAGCTACCTGATCCATAAAAAGCAAGGAATACCAAAACTGCAAGGGCTCAAGCTCAATCCACTCAAACAATTCTCTGTTAAATATCAAATTTGAGTAGATAATCCAACAGAAAATAATTTACTTATCCGTAAGGTGTTCATCAAAATGCAAAGACAAACCTAGTTTGTATAGTTTTGAGTATACTATCACAATAAGCTTTAGCTGCAGATAGATCTGACTTTCCTGTATTGATTATAACTTTCTTGAAGCTTGCAAATACGATTGATGCACCTAATTTACGAAACTCAGACATCAGCAGTGCGAACACCTTTTGCATAACCTGACAATGCAGATGACCGTTGTAAGAATTCATATAAAACAGATTTAAAGCTATGAAGAATGAAGTTATGTGTAGAAACTGTTGACTGTGTTCTATGGCATTGAAGCATCTACTTAACAAAGTAACACATTGCAGAATAAAAGAGGCCTCTATAGAAATACTTTTGAGAATGACTAGATAATTGAGTACTGTATGCCAAAAAAATAACAAGGAAAGAGGAGAAACTTGGACTGAAGTATGTAAAGGATGCGTGTCTACTCACGTGCACCGTGATACTCTTTTATCACTTTATAAACAATTGTCACATTTCCTCAACAAGGAAATACCTTATGAAGCGTGCGATGAAGAGCGGGGTCATGAAGTTTAGATTTTGGGCTGCAGAATAGTTTGCAAAGGTGTGATTATTTATGGAAGAAATAAGTGAAACTTTGAAAACCAGTATTGCTTTTAGCAACCTGCAGAGCCATCGGTACAAATGCTGCAACATAGCATCTGCAAACACATTTCCAGATGTAACTGCATCTGCAAGGCATCTTTGGATCAACTGTTTGAGGATGCGAAATGCAGGTCCACATGAGGTTGCCTCGTCATAGCAATATCCATCATCAGAAAAAGGTGCTGCAGGATTCATGTCCTGGTCCATAGCAAATAAAGAACCTCCTTCCATTTCATTCACTTGGTTACTTTTCAGAAGAGCATTGACAGCCAGGTGATGTATCTAAAGTAATATTAGAATACTCACAATCATCAGATATTGAGGAAAGGGAAAGGGTGCGAGAGGAAAAAAAAGAAAAAAAATATTAGACCTTAAGCTCCACAGTAACTTTTCTATATGCACCAGGATAAGCAAGAACTGGTTGATTGACCTGCTTTAATAAACAGATGGTAAATCGTGGACATCTTATCACTAAAGAAGACGTATTCTTCAAAATGCCAATGATTCAAAAAATGTAATGGTTGAAGAAAAAGGACCATAGCTGAGAGAGAGAGAGAGAGAGAGAAAAGAGTCCTGTTTTCTCAGAACACACCTCATCAATAGAACAAGGCACTTCTTCATTTATGCCTCCCAAGTCTGGAATGCCATTATCAGATATCCAAAGAATCTGAAAGGATCAAGAAGGATAAAGTTACTCAGTTTGTTAAGCATGCAAGCATTACCTAAGACATGAATTGTGAGGCAAACAAGCTATTTTTTTTAATTCATTTTACCGCAGACTCAAAGCATTAGGCAAAATAGTCATAATATAGCAACAAAAAGTGACCTGTTGCTGATCGTGCAATGCTCTGGAGAAGAAGATATCTGCTGTCTGTATTAGCCAATCAGCATCAAAATTTCCCAATGGAACCTGCTCATTTTTTTGTTTGTTAAGCACTTAAAAACAGATGAATATATTCAATGTTAATCACAATGAAATTGAGATTGAGGGTAAACATGGGCATATCGTGAAAGTGTAATTCTCTCTTTCAGCCATTGAGAGGACACGGCACATCGTTGAATTCCAATTCTTGCTGCCATTACTTGCCAACCAATAGCCTATAGAAGAGACGATGCAGCAATGTTTTCGTCATATGCAAGAAAGAATTAAAAATCACATACCAATGGCCGCTGCTTATTCAGATATGTCGAAATCACCTGATATTGGCTATCACGAGCATTAGGAGGGATGGTAACACAAGGAAAATCTTCTAATACTCGTATGCCAGACTTCATCAGCAGGACATTAGGGGACTCAATAACAGCAATCACAGGCCCATGATGCCATTGTCTGCAAACCCAATACAGAAAGCAAATAAAAAATCATGTCGACTATAAATTAATAAAAAAATTGTGGAGTGCTGAATTTTGTAACGTAAGACATAGACCCGAAGTTTGGCAAAGAGAAAGACAAGATCAGAAACGAAAATATATAATTTAATACAATTTGAATTAAAATGAGCCACATTGGAGGTTAAAGTTCTTCATGACTAACATTTGAACCCTGTAGTTTGCCTCGTAACTAGATCTCGTGTCGGATGATTTTGCATGGAACTCAAACTAATATTCAATTCGTGGACAAGTTCAATTTACTTTCACTGTCTTGTAACTACTGGCACTCCGTCCTTTAACTTAGTCATAGGTCAACTGTTTGATGCAACGGAATTAACTTGAACCAAGAAAAACTTAAATAATGACCTATTTGATGCAACAGAATTAACTTGAACCAAAAAAAGCTTTAAAACATGTCAATTCTGAGAATACCTGCAAAATTTAGGAAATCAAGAATTCATTGATTCTCCATTGAATGCCAAATAATTGATTCTGATGGACGAATTTATTGATCCAAAGAATACGAAAGTTGAATTGAAGAATCAGGGAAAAAAATTCAGTTTATTTTTCAAAAAGTAACCAAGGAATGATGAAGCTCTAGTTCCTGCATCCATAAAAAACAAGAAATGCTATTCTATATGCTAACAAGGAAAATTGATTTGATCTTCCCTACCTAAAGACAATAACTAAAGGAACATTTAAAAAATAAAAACATATGGGCCGTTTACATCACTTTTACAGTAGTAATGACATGTGCAAAATGATAAGATCTCAAAAATTACTAATATTTTGCACCTATAGAACTCAATGCATGACCTCTATTTAATCACTGAAGGTCATAGTCTCAGGCTTTTCTTCTGGTACATATAGTAGAATACTCACGTACAATGTCCATGTTTTCTGCTAGCCAGTTAAAAATTAAATGCAAATGTAAGTGATGTTTTCCAACTCCACAGGGGTGTCTTCTCAATCAGTATGTATACCTGGTGTGCCTCTTCTATACATTATTTCATGCATTCTTTTATTTTCATAAGCACTATTTAATAGGTACTTTCCCATACCATTTTTTCAAGAAAGCTTTCTTACATATCTGTATATTCTTATTTTTTGGTAGCTCTTTTTCTGTTCTTCAATTGTCACGAATGAAGGAATAGAAAAAATTCTAAGATGAACAACAAACAATAGCAAACCCATATTTGAATCTGACTGAAAGAGAAAATGTTGAAGGAGTTGTAGAAGGTGTTCATCTTGTTAAATATTTCCACTCTTCCTTTCCATATATGTTGTCCATCTTTTCTTCTTGGTAACCTCAAACTAATTTCGTTCGACTGAACAATGAGAAAGTGTAGGGTATTTCTGAATCTTTCTGTCTTTCCCTTGTTTCTTGCAGTCAAGAGAAGTTCCTTCGATGCTTTTAGTTAAGAAAGTTTCAAAAACATAAATATTTTACTTGGTGCAGATGCATATAAAGTCTCCTTAAGGATGAAAGTAGTGCAGGTGTGTTATCAGTAAGGAGCTAATGATATGGCCAACTGTGGAAGTATTTACGGAATTGACAACTCAAGTATGGCAAATTAAATGACAGATAGGAAGGTGACTAGAAAACCTGAATTCAATTATTGTCCTCTGTAAGTTCCTTTGAGCATCCTTGACATGACCAACATAATCGACCTTGAGAACAAAGTATGTGTTACAAACAAATAAAGATAAAACTTACCCAGCTAAAAAAACAATGATGCATTAGGACAAAGCAAGTATACTTTGAAATTAATTCCTTCTCCTGGGGGTTGAATGGATATTGCTTGGCAAGCTTCACGGAATTGTCTTTCTAGTATTTGAGGTGATAATTCCTTATTTTGGAAAGGACTAACAACCACAACAAATATTTGGCTAGATGCAGGAAAATATCCAATGTACGTGGCTCGTCCATCAGACATGCTGAAAAAAATTAAAACATTAGTATTTTAAAAAAAAACGTGAATGTAATACTATTCTGCATTACAACAATTAAAATCGTATGCCAAACCTAGGAATAAATGTTAATCCTCAGAATTTGAGCCTATTGTGAGCGAGATATTGAACAAATGGAACGAGAACCTATACTAAAGTCAATTGTTCTAATCTGGTATCTCTTAGTCATAAATATCAAGTCTATGCAAAATGTTCAATGGTACTTGTTAAATCCACACTTAGGCATGGAGCTGAGCCCTAAATGCAGTGTACCACAGTGAAGGAACCTTTTTTTGGCATCAAAGCATGGTCCTTCAGTGAAACACTAATAAGAGCAGAGTGCGTAGAAGCAAGCTTTATCCAAAAAAAAAATTTGCAATTGTGTCTACTTCATGTGAATTACTGTTTGTGTTACAGTTGTTAAGTGACATCGAATTCAGGTAATTGTCAAATAAATTACTTGAGTGCTGATCTTGGTCCAATGAAGATGAAAAACTAAAAGTTATTGAGAAGTACTGAAATGATAACTTTTCCTAAAAATATCATGAGTGCGTGAAATTATCTTTTCTACTTCAGATTTAACATGTCCTAGCACCTCGCCAGGCTTTGTGCACTTGATAACTATTGTTTGCTGTACCTATTTTTCATCTGTTTGGGGGCTGTTAGTTAGTTCCATAATTGTAATAAGATTCATTATGTTAATCAAAATACCCCAAACAGGATTAAACTGACTAGTTACATGATAAAAACACAATCAACAAATTCACTTTCTTAATAACAACTGGGTTGGTGTTTCTGACAATTTGACTAAGCTGGGGGCTAGATAAGCTAGTAAGCACAAACAAAATTGAACTACTTGGACAGAAAGTACTTCTCTAGGAAAATATTTTTCACGTTTTCTCCCATCATCCCATGCTTCAGGGTGTGCATTATTTTCAGCTTTTTGCAGGGAAGAGAAGTTTGTGATCAGGTTAAAAGAATTTTGTAACCATTACACATGCTCACCAGAAACCAGCAGCATGGGTGTTAGAGCATTATTAACTGTAATCAGAAACTATTGAACACCATGTCAAAGCTTTTAAATGAGGTAACAACTATTCATGTATTTCACGTCCCAATGAAACCAGTCTCGATTCTTTTTCTCAAATACCTAGCACCAAAATTATTACGGTGAGTGACAGCAAGAGTTGATGTAAGACATTTGCCTACACTAATATCATATCAAACAACTGCCTAATCTACAAGCTTATGCATGGGAGGAGAATTTAATGTATTTATGTATTCAACAAAAAAATGAACTTGATAAATGATGTTTTCTATATCTTATAGAGATGTGAATTTTGTTTCCTTACATGGAAGAGCAATCCATGGTTCCAATTAGAGTCATCTCAAAAATTTGACAAAATATATCTAATCTTGGGCTTATTTAGTTCAATTAATAACACCTACAATAAGTGTTTTTTCCTTGGAGTTCTTCATCGCTCTTATTCTGTTTCTCCGTAGAGGAATTCCTTAATGTACTTATGTTTGGTCTAACATATTAAGCCCTTGTTTGGTGCACATTTTGAGTCCAAAACTGCATTTTTTTTGTATGATGTGATGGGGAATATGTAGTTGAAAAAGAATGAAAAGTTATTGATGTGATAGAAAATATTATTTTATTGAAAAATGTGTGGTTGAAAATGAGTATAAGAATGAGAATGAAAAAAATAATGTAGATCAAACAGGGGCTAAATTGAGCAATTCTAATTGCAAAACGAACATTCTGTATTTCAATCCAAGGTGCAGCATTTCTAAATATGCAAATGCTGAAGAAACAGTTGGGCTTTTATAAATGAGAGTGCGTTTTTTTGAAGTGATGTAATGAGAAATATGTGGTTGAAAAAGAAGGAAAAGTTATTGATGTGATGGAAAATATTATTTTATTGAAAAATGTGTGGTTGAAAATGAGTATAAGAATGAGAATGAAAAAAATAATGTGGCTCAAACAGGGGGCTAAACTATACAAAGCAGTGAAATTATCAATCGTATGGTCAAAGGTACTTATAAAGTATAATCAAATTATAAAATGCAATATTGTATCATCATTTTAAATAGTAATGAACATTCTAGCAAACCTCATTTGATGATTATCAGTTTGTCTATCTAACCTTGGTTGAGTTGTTTAGGCTTACATATTCCAGAGAATTTCAAGCCTTTGTATTGAAGATATCGTTACCTTTGATACAAGTAGAAATAGGAAACTGAGTGTTCCAGATATGGGCATTCTGTTGTCGTCTTCATATGCAGTTCACTCAGACTCCAGCCATCTTGGACATTTCGTTTCTTCGCTGACTTATCAACTTTACAGACACAACCAATCTGGAGGATAGCATTAAAATCCAGTGGAATTTTCGTTTCATATATTCCCTGATCAAAGTTGAACGTTGTCAAGTCATTATGTGTAAAAATTTGTATGGCCGAATGCAACAAAACTAAAATTGCTGCAAGAGTTGTAAGCTATCATCCATTTAAAGGACCTGTACAACAGTCCATCAAAATTCGTTTCACTTTAGACATTTAAAATCCGATAGCAACTGGAGCTTTTTCCGCAAAAATCGGAGTTTCGTAGCTATTAAGATGTAGGCAGAAGATATAATCAAGAACAATTCTTTGTGTTGCAGAAAGCTGAGACAAAATGAAGAATCACAACGATAACAAAAACAAACTAATCCTTCTTCCCAAAATTTTTTTGTTTAATGGATTTTGCTGTTTGTACAGGCAAAAACAGCCAGAAGTGACCGAAATGATATGAAGGGAAAAGATTGGATGAAAAAGTTAAGTGTACGTTAAACTGACAAATGATGGAGTACCATGCGGCATTATGTAATCCTAATGTACATGTAGCATTGTCCTTGTTCAATTCATTGCTACATCTACTAAAAGATTAGTTGAATTACTTGATTTAAAATCTTAAGCTGTTAGGGAGGCCACATGTATATTATTTAAATATTGTTTTCAACATGCACTCTCACACGTAGACGAGGTTCATGTTTCCTATCAATACCTAACATGTGCACAATTTTTTATTAATTGAATGGACCTGAACTCGTGACATTTGCTTACCACGTTAAACCACTTAATCTAAAAACTTAAGTTTAGAGAGGGCCACATGTATATCATTTAAAAATATTGTCTTCAACAAGATCAAAAACAGAAAGGTCCTTAGAAACCAATACAAGCTATGTCAGTAGCGGTCTGTAACCTGTTCTATTCATGATGATAACGAGGTCGCAAAACATGTCTGGGTGAATCAGAAAGGTTGCTTGAAAGTAGAGGATAATCCCTTCCCTCTACTTGTACATGATGCTAAAACGATGTATAAATTTTTGAAGTATTCAACGTATGTTCTACTTTCCACTATGAGGACTGATAATTAGATTTCATACCACAAGGAAACAAGTAGTGCCAGTGCAGAGGTGTTATCCTTGAAGCATATAGGGTATAGATCAGGTTAGTGCACAGAAGTTGATTCCACATTTTCACGTTCCATCAGATTGCAAACGAGCAACAATAAACTGACCAAAGAATCCACTTAGCATTCTCATAGTACAATTTTTTGACTTCGGTATACAAGAAAGAATGACAAGTAAAGGAAAGACTCTGGTGTTATTGCCCCTTTTCCTATAATTATAAAGTGACTCCACCATGAGATGCATTTCGAGATCAACCTCTTTTAAATAGCATTGAATATCAAGGGAAAAAGATTTTATGAGATAAATGTTACTGAGTCATAGAGAGATATAACTGTTTGAAAAGTGGAAAAGTTTTAAGATAATGAAGACCTGCACTGCCTGAGTGTCTACAAGTTACCACTGTTCAAATCACTCAAAAGAATGAAAGATTTTTGCAATAGAAAGTGAATAGGGTATATTCACCTCAACTTCAGGATCTGCAAGGTGAGCTGCTAATTTCTTGCTTTCGGCCTTAAATTGGTCTTCATCAATTATAACCTTACAAAAAATGCACGAAAATAAAATAATTATGTTTGCACCTGAAAACGCTTGCCTCCCCATGAACTGCCCCCCAGAACTACTGGGTTACTTTTATTGCGATCCAATCATATACCTCAATCAGATTGTAGCTATGACGTCCATGGGGAAGAATCTTATTGACACGCCTTCCAGGGAATTCTTCCGTTACAGGAGCTTTAGAATTGAGGTAAAATAATCTGGGGACAAGTATGGGAATTTTACACATGTTTCCATTAATAACTGCCCAAGCAAAATAATGGCCATGCTGTGAACTGGGTACAAGCTGGATAATCTGGCACAATGAGAAGACAAGGCTAGACACTCATTTAGGGATATATACAGAAAACAGATCTAAGAGGTAAAAGAAAATTGCTTTTAAACTGCTTGAGAACTTCATCACCTGCCAGTGGGAGCGCATTAGTGCTAAATCGTGCCTCTCAAAATAGGAATTGACCCCAGTTTTTCCTTGAGGCTGTTTGTGATTGACAATGCTACTACACTTGTCAGCAACACCATTCATCAGATTAAATGTGCTTGAGTTATCCACCCTGCCAAAGTCATGTATGTCCTGTCAACACCAGTCAAACAAAGTGCACATCGATGTTGATATACGATGCTACTAATTAACAGTCCATTAAAGAGGAAAATAAAGATTTAGGGGGTTGATATTGGAGAAGTAAAGAAAATAGATAAAGAAACCTGTATGCTTCTCAAGAATACAATACTCGTGAAAAGGTTGGGGCCTCACTTATCTCTTGGATAAGTTTCATCTTTGGAGTTGGTTCTCTATCTAAAAGACCACTGCAGTTCAGAAGGGAGTTGTCTGGGAAAGCTCGGAACAGGAGGGAATTAGTGACAAAAATAGTTGATCGGCTTTATTGGTTGATCAGGAATTGGTGATACCTCTAAAATAAAATAATGTAGTGATTGTCTGGATGGTCATTGACTTTAACTCAGAACACCTTAACTTTCTCTAAACCCAATGATAGTAATATAGAGAAACACGAAATGATGCAGAACTAATAGACAATCTGAAGGAAGGTGCAGCAAACGGACAACAACATCATAAGTTGCAGTCAATAGAAAACATACCTTTGACGCTTCCTTTTCTCTCGAGTCTCTTTCCACTTTCTCTTCCTTAATTCAAGCCATCCTTGATAATCGACATTCCTGTCAACATTCTCTTTGATGAAAACATTTTGTAGTGGGTGCTTTGAGGCCATACATCCATTTCCACCAAAATCAATTTGTTCTGGACTTTCTACTTGAAAACTTGTTTTGCTTCGACTGTTTTCACTGTTGATTCCATAGGCATGAACAATAGGTCGAGGCCTGACAAGAGAAGTTCTTCCACTGCTCCTGAAGTCTTCCAAGTCTTTGACATTATGCTCGTCTATTAAGTGATTATTGGAATCGAGATCATTTTTGGCACTCACTGCATCATCTCTTTTCTCCACACTGAAGATATCAACCAATTTTCGCTGGCGAAATTTGTCCTCCTTTTCACGAACCCTTTTATGCAACCAATCAGGATGAACAACCCTTGGAACAGGATTTGCAACCTGATAAATAAACAATTGGTATTAAAAACCAAAAGAAGTACTATTTTATTAAGCAGCACGGAACAGTATCTCCACCTTTTGCATTGCAGCAGGAATAGTTATAATTTTCTGAATTGCTGAACTAAGCCGTTGTTTGTAGTATGACCAATCAATAATGGAGCGGATCCCAATGTCTGATGAAATTTTACACCACTTTTTCACATAGAACTTCATAATTTCTGAAAAAGCCAACACATATAAGCACTTCTTGTATGTTACAAATGCATGAAGAAAAATCTGCAGAAAACTTGTAGAGAATTTTACCAGCATTGGTTTCAAAAATGGCAACCGGAACAGCGCGCTCACTTACTGGGGTTCCCTGCTCAATGTTACATTTAAACCTAAGAATCCAAGCAACATCAAGTTGCACTACTCAAGAACCATATAATTAACTAATGCCTAGAGAGGAAGGTTGGCAACAATGAACAAATGACAATAGTTCGTGTCCTAGGACATCTTCTGGCACATGCATCACTTCACTGGATATCTTCAATTAGATAAATAAAGCAAGAGAATATCCTTTAACATGTTGACTTCAAACTTTACAGAATGAACACTATTGTAATTATCTTCATACGATGGAGAAGCCAATTCTTAAACGATACAGGAGGCGAAATTTTAAAAAGGGCCTGGCAATGCATGGACGTGGACAACTTGGTCCAAAATGCTCATGCCCTTCTTGTAAAGTAGTGGCCACTCAAGTTCGTAAGCCATTCAAACCAGCACTAATCAATTTGGTATAGAATGTAATATGTAGACCGTCTCTGCTATGCATTTTTAAAAAATAAGCCAAGCTACTGTGATCTTTTTCTATTTTATTGTTTTGACATAATGGTGTCATTGTCATGTTTTCCAATATAATATTCGAAGGAGCTAATCTGATGATCATCTCCCTTTTATTTTACCTCAAGGGCAAGAGTAACAGGTGTGGCACTAACAGAAGCATAACTTCCCATCCATACACTGTGGACAAGTTACAGTCTGTATATATTCTATTTTCTTATCATTTTTTCTTACTTACAATCAGAAATAGCATACAAAATTACAAAATCACAGTTGTTTCCTATAATTATGTAGAAAAGGTAATTGACCAATAAATTAATATATCAAATGGAGACTTCGACATCTTATTGGCGGCATCCAGACTACCGCTCAAAGGTTGCTTCCTGGTGACACTTTCAGTTATATAAAACTCAGTCAAACAAAAACAATCATAAAACAGAAGACCTCTTAATGTTTATTTTAGCACAGGCCGTCATTTAATACCCCACTTTACTTCATGATAAAAATAGAAAAATCTAGCACTAACTAAACACGAGTTGCATACCTTGGGTTCACATGCAACTACATACTGGCAGTGCAATCCTTTGTCTTTTACCATTGCATCCCCGAGGAAATCAGCAAGACGCTTTGCTGTGGTCACTGCACATGACTTTTGTACACCATAGTCTGCTAAGGACTTGCTCATTGTGCTTGATTCAGATATGTAATCAAGCAACTCACTATCCGCTACATCTTTCCCTTGATTCTGAAATTATAATCAATTAGTGTCACTGATTATTATATTGAGCTCTTATGCAATTATGACGTGCTTTGCTGAGACAAAAGGAAGAATAAATTTTTAAGTTGTGCAACTAAGGCCAATTTTGGAAATATTTATATAACTCTAGCTAAATTGAACGTCACTTTTCCCCCTCTTCCAGAAAATGTGAAATATTTACTAAACTAGTGGCATTTTTATGCACTAACCATTTGCACAGAAAGTCTATTCTACATTTCATGATACAAGAAAGAAACTTTTTTTAAAAAAAAATTAAGGCAACTCATGTTTTTTCTATATTGATGGCAAGTATGAGAGTGTTTTGACAAACAGAACCAATATCTATTGCTGCAAGACTTTCTAGCCAGTTTCAATTAGGGAACATTACAGCTTATGATAAGACTCTTATAACGTACATCAAGAAGATCAAGCCAACGGTTTGCAACAGAAGCAACGGCAGAATAGCATTCTTCTAAAGTTGAACCATGCAGAAACTTATCAAATAGCTCAGCCTGCAAAATGACATTCCAGGTTACTCATGAAGCAAAGCTACAAATCATTTATTAAAACTGAGGAAGTATATGATAGCATCTATCTAAAAATTGGGAGAAAAAAAAATTGTATAGCAAAATAATACAAATTTAAGGGATTTTTGCCAACGAAATTCTTTCTTGATGCTTATTGGACAAGTTAAAGTAAACGGACAAAATAATAGAACAGCTAAAGGAGTAAAGTTCAAAGGAACAAGAATATAGCTGTGTGCAAACTCGAGTAGGACATATTTAAGCTAAGCCACTAAATGCTCAAAAAGTAGCAAACAGGTCTCATGATTTTGTACCTCAGTTCTAGCTGACAGGTATATTCTAGAATTCATATATTACTGTTAGAAGACTATTTCCTAAAA
>CAIGRO010001428.1:0-12557 GCA_903798355.1 Fraxinus baroniana
CACCTTATATTGTTATTGTTTCGAATTTAGATATATTGATTGCACTAGAATTAAGCTTTATTCCCTGTGGGACGATAACTCACTCATCACATTTATTACTTGTACAACGACCCCGTACGCTTGCGGGATTATTTTGCAACAGTGCATAAGATGAATGTAGCAAAATGAGGATGCTAAGATGACCATGTGGTCATACAATGATAGATAAGAGAAGAAACAAGAATATATGTCAAACAAGTGGAGGTGTTGTCAATTTAGGGTAAATTAAGGGAAAGAAGACTTAAATGATTAGGTCACATTTACTGTCGATCTAAAGAGGCTCCAGTTCAAAAGTGACGTGATTTTGGTAAAGCAAGTTAGAAAGGGATGGGGTAGACCAAAACTTGGCCTATGGTAGTTGCTAAGAATATAGTCACTTTAGATCTTCTAATAGACCAGCAATGAACATAATGGTGAAGATGAATGCAAGTAGTCGACCCCAAAATGGGAATAAGGCTTAGCTTTTTGTTGGTTCTGGTTTATATATATTGAATCATGTTTTGGATAAAACTTTAATTCTAAATTAGAATCCAAAAAAAAAAAAAAATAGAATATCTAGTTAAAAACTATGAAAAGCAAGTCATAAAATGCCTCAAAGAATAAGCAAACATTATGACAATACTGTTAAAATGGACTGAAATAAAATTTACCTGGTTGTGTATGTTGGTAGTGGCATCTCTACTACAATTGTATTAGCAGTGATGCTTGAAGGGAACTCGGCATAAATTTTTAGAATGACTTCTGCCTAAAATAGCAGAACAAAGAAAATCAAGGAGTAGCTAGTGGTGTGCTGCTTTTAATAGTTATTACTTCTTGAAGAAAAACCAATATAGTTGCTACTAACATTTGGATACAAGAAAACAAAAATTGTATGGCAAAACTTACTGGAATTCTAATAAATATATTCATTTTCACAATTCAATCCAAAACATAAACGCTCACAATGTTTTTTACATTCCAAAAATATATGGATACGGAACAATAAGTATGATCTACCTTAAGCAGTCCAGCTTCTTCAATTAAGCTGTTAATACGGAAAGGAGGTTTGAATTCCTGAGTAATACGATAATTCATGACTGGAAACTCACCATCTGATGGCACCTAACAAGCAGAAAAGCAAGAGGGAGTAACATCATTTAAAGAGGGAAGAATCTCAGAAAATTAATCTAATGGATCAGAAGCTTTTTGGCATCATGACTTACCAGAGTCAAAGTTCTGTCAACATCAAAGTTATCAAGATGTACAGATTCATGGAAATTGCAGTCATCCAAGATTACTGATCCTGGTCCAGAAGAACCACTATAATCTGAACAAAAGTTAGTTTTAATTAATGGTTCTTCACAACTTCTGTACAATTGTGCATCGCAAGTTTGAAATGTTTTAAGTTTAAAGATTGTCAAGTAATCATATTCATTATAGAGTTTAGAAGTCTGACTAGTTTAACATAGCCAATTTTCAAAGAGAGAAGAATTATTCTATTGCAGATCGTGACCAAGAGAATACCATAAATAGATCTCCCACCTCTTCCAATGCTCAGGTCATCGTTAAGAGCTAATCTAATTTCGGGATTTCCAGTTAGATAACTCTTCATTTGAATGGTCCCGTCAATTTCGGAAGTCAATATATATCCCTGCTCAAGCATTGTTTAGTAGTTATGTTGTAAATTTACTCAGTTCAAGATAAACAAAAATATATATAATGTAGAAATTGCGTCAAACCATCTAACATGCAATGAAGTATAGAGAGATTCAAGCATAAGATTGTGCACACATTATTTCCTCATTTATTTTTAATGACAACAGCTTAAAAGTTACATAAATATGAATATCCCTGATATAAGTTCTGTTGACAAAGAAAGTGCCAATAGAAAACCGCACTATCCCTTTCCACAAAAATGTAACAGTTATTCAAAAAACTAACAAGTGATGTATAACATGTTGCATTTTATGTTGGTTGTCTTCAAGTGAATCCCTCGTAGGCCAGATTGAAATCCTCTTAACGATAATATGGAGCATTACAAAGGTCTGAACTAATTCGAATGGAAAATTCATTATTCGAGTTCATAGAAGGTGAATAATAAAGAACCAGAAACAGGAGTATAGGAGCATTTGACATGAGAACATAGCACAGAGCCACGAAATAGAAACTAAAAATTCACTCAAGAATACAATAAAGACCAAAAACAATAATATTATTTAGCATAACTGGTGTTACAACACTAGTTTAGGTGGCACTAAATCTTTATTTGTCTCTCATTCTTCCAAAACTCTTTTTTCTAGAGGATCGCTTTCAATCATACATTCACACAATAAAATATTCTACACGTAAACCTGGTAGAGTGCACATCAATCTCAATGTGTTTTGTTCTAGCATTATAGACATGGTTGGAAAAGTAGAGTAGAACCAGCATTGTCACACCAGGGTTGATTTGTCCTCAACAGGAAATCCCAGTTCTTTCAAAATTGATCTCAACCCAGTCAAATTAGTAGCAGACTGTGCCAATGCCTTGTATTCAAAGATTCTGTACTAGAACGTGCCACTGATTTTTGTTTTCTGGAGCTCCAAGTAACTAAATTCCCTCCAATATAAATGGGTAGGTTATCTACAATCCAAGGAACTAGCCCATTGCATCACCATAAACTTAGCGTTAACTAAGTTGTTGAGAAGAAATGCAAGCCATGTTATTAGAGAACCACTAAGATATCTTAGAAATTTTTGCAAACTTTTCAATGAGTTTGTGTGGGAGAGTTAAAATATTAGCTTAACTTGTTCAGGGAAACGGATATATCAAGCCTGCTCCTATACTTTCCTATATAAGGTGACATCCTCGAATTGTTCACCTATAGTTAAGACTCAATTTGGTACCCTGACTTAGACATGTCAAACCAGTCCGGAACTGGCTCTTCCAGATTAACGCTCGAATCCAGGCCTGGATCGTATATTTTTTTCATTGGACCGGACCGGACCGCTGGCCTGACTTAAAACTGGGCCTGTTCAGTCCAGTTTGGACAAAAATGTAATTTGGGGAACAAGTTAAAAAAATATATATATGTATATTTTATTTTTAGTGATACGAACTACGAAGTAAAAAATAAAGGAAAGTTCAACTTTCAAGGCCTGCCAGTGCATCGTTCATTAACATTCTTTTATTAAAACAAGCCTAGGCTTACAGGAATGTCTGGCACTAGATCACCGGGACTGGGTGACCCGTGGCTCAGCCCAGTTCCCAGTCTGGTTTTTTACCCGACGGGCCTAGCAGGTTCGGGCTGGCCCACCCAATTTAACATCTCTACCTTGGCTCATGAGTTGGAAGCTTTTTCCTTACACCAAACAAGTTTGGTTCAAGAGGCTTGTGTAATTAGACTCTTTTAGCAGAATTCTAGCGTTAGTTTTGGTGACTTCAAAACCAGATCAGTATTGAAGAGAATCAAGAGATTCAAGGTAAAGGACTTGTTCAGCATGTCTATAGTGTTTTCCAACTTTACTTGACCGTGTTCAGTTAGAAAGATACCATCCACATTTACCAATAAATAGAAGATGGTTTGATCGTGCCTGAATATAAACAGAAAGTTATAAGATTTAGAGTTGTTGAAACCAAGCTCTATCAATGTCCTTCTGAGGGTGTCAAAAGCATCAGGCACAAACTCTCATATTAAGCTCTAACCGAAAATTGAAGAATATGCAGCCATATTTCTACAAGGAATTAAAGAGAGAATCTCTATACAGGAGAAGATATAATAATGACTTTTAAGGGCGACTCATCAAGGTATCAAAGAGGAAAGAAGATAGAGAAACCTTATATTTCAATAAAACGTAGTCCAAGAGATAAATTCGTTATAAGGTCTGAATGAAAGTTTCAACAAATTATACTACCACATCAATTAAAATAAGGACTTGCTCCTTAACGTTTTCAAGTTTAACTCCCAATATTCTTAGAATTGCTTCACCACAGGAATTAGACTAGCGCATTAAATTAAGAATCTACAGAGGATTAAGGCTTAGGCTTAGCTGCTTCTGTTTCTTCTTGTTATTAAATTAAGAAGCTTCAACAGTGCAACTCACATTGATAAATATTGGTACTTCAGTAAAATTTCACATTCACTTACGCTAGAGCTGAAAGTGACACTTATTTTCTCAATTATATCCACGAAGATTTCCTCCCTCTTCCTACCCCCAGGTTCATGTGCCACAACAGATTTTGTAACAGCCGTTCCGGGCATTCGTTTTGCCCCTTGCTGCATAAAATAAAGTAGTTGGCATCATTGATAACACATGAATAGTTAAGTTCAATTGAAATGTATACTAATACAGCAATACTAAATCATAACTCTAAGAAAAATTAGCTGTAGTTGTAGTCTTGCTGCATGAATATCATGATTAAACAACTTAAAGTTAATACCACAAATAAGGCTGCAGGACCAAGCGATGGTAAGCGGTCAGTATCAACCACAATTGGTTCATTGAATATATAAGATTTCAAGACTTCAGTGGATGTTGTCTGAACATAACCAAAATCCTGTGGAATTAAAATAACACGTGGTGATGTTAACACAAGCAAGGATGACATGAATGCATGAAAAATCATTGAATTCTACTGTTGCAAAAAGTTGAAGTGGGATGCAAGAATGAAACATGGTGGATGAATATATTAAATGTTCACATGTTGCTATATTTTACAAAATGATGCAAAAATTCTATTAAAAATTATCACATGCAAATGTTTGGTGAAGGATAGATGCTAAATTCTATTGTGTATTATGCTGAGGAAAAAAAAAGCATCATTACTACTCGTATGTTGTGCATTTACACTTACCATAACTTCATCAAGCAGCTCATAAACAAGCACAAAATTTTTGCGTAATGACTCTTCACTGAGAACTCCAAGGTAATCTTTAATGACACGTGCAATCCTCTGTAGAAGCTCCAAGACAAGGGAAGGCGACAGATTGTTCCTTGTCGTTGCAACGAAGAGGAGGCCAACAACCTTCACATGAAAGTAGTTTACACCATCCAGATTCTATTGATGAAGAGATGTGACAAATTAGTATCAAATGCATTGATGATATCATCTAAATGTATTGGCGATCATTGAGCACAGGCAATAACAGATACTTTAGGGAAGAAGTGATGAGTTCACACAATAAAGGGTAGACCGTTTACTCTTTCCACAGAAAGCACAACCTTCATGTTTTTGATATCAAGTATTCATGTTTTTGAATATCAAGTATCAAATGAATTAGCAAAAACAAAAAGTTAGGTTCAAACATCAGCCCCCATGGTATCCCAGCCTCTTAGAGCATCTGTTTAATCACTTGGGATCTAACGCATGCTTGGCAATATATGTTTCTTCTTATCTGGCTTATAAGCTAGGCTTATGTATTTTGGTGCAGACAATCTGTGGGACCCCAGGTTATAAGAAAGAAATTGTTTTTGCCAAACATATCTTAAGGGAAGTCCAATTTGGTGCAGATTATTTTGAACTAATAACCGATTATAGATTAAGTAATCCAGCTTTCCGATAATCAATAGTCTAGAATGAGAGAACCACTTGTAGAAAAATAATTCTCATTAATTATAACATAGGTACATGTCTGTATAAATAGAGTTACAGCGGAAGAATAGAAGGAAAGAATAAATTAAAGGAAAGAAAAGAAAAGAAGAGAATAAAAATTGTTAACTTCTAAGGAACTAAATATCCTAGGATATTCATATATTTACAACCGAGATTCTCTTAGAGAAATAGGAAACTTTCCAACACTCCCCCTCAAGCTGGCTTAAAGATATCTTCCATGGCCAGCTTGCTAATGAGGTTTTCAAACTGTTTTTTTGGCAGCCCCTTTGCCAATATATCCGCTACTTGCTCAACTGTCGAAATATATGGCAAACGTAACTCTCCATCTATTTTCTCTTTAATAAAATGTTTGTGTACTTCCACATGTTTTGTTTTATCATAAAGAATTGGGTCATGAAGAACTGGGTTGTGAGCAATAGCTATTGCAGCTTTATTGTCACAATATAATTTCATTGGTAGTGAATTAGTAACCTTTAATTCTTCTAGCAACCTTTTGATCCATAGAGCTTCACAAATTCCATGAGCAACAGCCCTAAATTCTGCCTCTGCACTACTCATTACCACCACATTTTGTTTCTTGTTGTGCCATGTTACTAAATTTCCTCCAACAAAAGTGCAATAGCCGGAAGTTGATCTTCTATCAGTGACACTATCATCCCAATCAGCATCAGTGTATACTTCAACCTGTAAATTCCCATGTCCTCCAAATAATAAACCTTTGCCCGGAGTCCCTTTTAGGTGCCTTAAAATCCTGTACACGGCATCAAAGTGCTCGGGTCGTGGTGAGTGCATAAATTGACTTACCATGCTTGTTGCAAAGGCTATGTCAGGACGTGTATAAGAGAGATAAAGGAGTTTCCCTACCAATCTTTGGTATTGCTCTCTATTGGTCACTTCTTCAGCCTTAGATAGCTGGAGTTTTATGTTCAGTTCTATAGGTGTTTCTGCTTCTTTGCACCTTAGCAGACCAGTTTCTCCAAGTAAATCAAGCACATACTTGTGTTGGGAAACAAAAATTTCTTTCTTTGACTTTGCAAATTCCATACCAAGAAAATACTTCACGTTGCCTAAGTCTTTGATCTCAAACTCCCGAGCAAGAATCTTTTTTAACCTCTCTAGCTCATTGCTATCATCACCTGTGAGAATTATATCATCCACATACACAATAAGGATAGCCATTTTACCTCCACTAGTGTGTTTATAGAACATAGTATGATCGGCTTGACCTTGGCAGTAGCCGTGACTCTTTATTACCTTCCCAAAGCGTTCAAATCAAGCTCTAGGAGATTGTTTGAGTCCATATAACGATTTCCTCAATCTGCACACCTTGCCTTTGGCACCTTTTCCTTCAAATTCTGGTGGTAGATCCATAAATACTTCATCCTCTAAGTCTCCATTTAAGAAGGCATTCTTCACATCTAGTTGGTATAAGGGCCAGTTAGAGTGAACTACTAGAGAAAGTAATACACGGATTGAGTTCATCTTGGCTACAGGAGCAAATTTTCCTAGTAGTCAATTTCATATGTTTGAGTGAACCCCATCGCCACAAGTCTTGCTTTGTACCTTTCCATACTCCCATCAACCTTGAACTTTACTGTAAATACCCATTTACAGCCAACAGTCTGCTTCCCCTTCGGTAGGTCACCAATTTCCCAAGTCCCGTTAGTGCATCAATCTCTTCTTGAACAGCCAATCTCCATTTCGGGTAATCCAGTGCTTCTTGAATGGTTCTTGGAATAAACAGATGAGAAACATTTGAAGTAAAGAACTTATGAGTATTGGAAAGTCTATGATAGGATAGATGGTTGGAAATATGATGTATGGTACAAGTTCTAACTCATTTCCTAAAGGCAATAAGCAGGTCAAGATTCGAAGAATTATCAAAAGAAAGATCCAAAGAAGAAGTACCTTGAGCATGTTGAGGAAGACCAACTTGTGTAGGTGATGATGATTGGCCTTGCTCTGGACTTGAAAAAGGAGCCCTATTGTTCTGATGATCTCTTCTAGTATAAACATGAAGCTCAAATGAGGGAATATTTGATAGTACTTCCCCTATTTGTGAATCAGGAATGCTTTGTATAGATAGACTAGGATGTCCATTATTTTCACCTTTAAAGAATCGATGTCAATGTCAAGGAAAATATTGGGAAAGAGGCTTATAGGTTTGCCAGAACTCATCTTCATTTTCCCGTCTCTCCTCCTGAAGATAGTAATGACCAAAAAATGGCTGATATTCAATAAAAACATCCATACTTGTGTGAATTTTTTTGGTCAAAGGGTTGAAACATTTGTAACCTTTTTTATTAGGAGAATAGCCAAGGAAAACACATTTTTCTGCCCTATGATCAAGCTTGGATCGAAGATGGGTTGGTATATGAACAAAAACAGTGCATCCAAACCCTTTAGTTGCTAGTAAGATGTTATCCGACAAGTAGGAAACAATTTTTTTTAGGCAATCTAACGAAGTAATGTATTTTAAAACTTGACTTAGCATCCTATTAATGAGATAACTTACAATTAAAATAGAATCACCCCATAAATATTTAGGAACATGCATTGAAAACATTAGGGTTCGTGCAACCTCTAATAAATGACGATTTTTCCTCTCAGCAATGTCATTTTGTTGTGGGGTGTCACGACAAGTAGATTGATGTTGAATATCCTTTGTTGAGAGAAACGTTCCTAAACAGTTGTTAAAATATTCAGTACCATTATCGGTTCTAAGGATACTGATTTTTGTTAGGAACTGTGTTTCAACCATATTATAAAAATTCTGGAAAATTCTTGCAACCTCAGATTTATCACTCAACAAATACACCCAACATAAACGCGTATGAACATCAACAAATGTAACAAACCATTTTTTTCCAGAAGTAGTAGTGATTTTTTATGGACCCCAAACATCACTGTGGACTAAATAAAAAGGTTTAGAAGGATAATAAGCTTTTGATTGATAAGTGCTTCGGTGTTTATTGTTGAATAAAGTCTCATCGAAGTAGTAGAGTCCATCAATAATCCTAACACTGCCAATCATCCTCCCCAAGAGTTGGTCCTGAATTTCACAATGGGAATCAAAGAAAATGACACGACAGTTAGAATCATGTGAAAGTTTACTAACAGACAACAAGTTACAGGCAAGTTTAGGAACATGAAGGACAGATTTGAGTTCTATTTTTTCAGAGATTTAGACAGAACATGTTCCAGCAATAGATGAAAAATTTCCATCTACAATTCTAATCTTTTTATTACCAGAACAAGGACAATAAGAATAAAGCAATTGAGAGGTACTGGTCATATGATCAGATGCACCCGAATCAATAATTTATGGTGCAAGATTTGAGCTACAAGGATAGGCACTAGAGTTATCACTTGTTTGAGCTAATGAACCAATAGGAAGACCGGATGCAAAAGTAGATTTCAACAGTTGAAGAAGTTGATCCACCTGCTCAGCACTTAGGAAATTAGCCTCATTAGCTTTAGGAACTGCTTGATTGCTGCCAAATGGTCTAGATTTGTTGTTCTTCCAGTTTGTCGGCTTTCCATGGAGTTTCCAGCAATTTTCTCGAGTGTGGCGTGGCATCTTGCAGTGTTCACACCATGCTAGAGACTTATCTTCCAACCGCCTTTGATTAGAGTAAGGACGCCGTGCAGAAATATTGGATGTAGCCAAATCTGTGTTACCAACAGCATAAGGGGCCGGATTATTGGCAGCAACTAGAGCAGAATTTTCCACAATCTGAACCTCCTTGTTCTTCATCATCACACTCCTTCGACGGTCTTCTCGTCGTACTTCAGAAAACACTTCCCCGAATGGGGGTAGAGGTTGTCTCCCTAGGATTCTTCCCCTTACTTCATCAAACTCATCATTAAGTCCAGCCAAGAATTTAAAAATTCTTGCATTCTCCATCATCTTCTAATTGTGTTTGGAATCATCAGGATTTTTCCATTCATATTCATTGAATAAATCCATATCTTGCTATAAGCCCTTAAGAACATTGAAATACCTTGTTACTATCAAGGTTTTGACTGAATTGCCTTCTCGTTTGAGAGTTCTTACATTAAATAGAAATTGTGTACATTCTAAATAAGGTAATAAAACTAATTACAATAATATACAATCAAGTATATATAGTATGCAATCTCCATAATCTTCTCCCGTAATCTTCATTCTCATTGACATCCCCCTCAAATTGATGCTGGACGATCAAGAAGCATCAATTTGCCGACAAGAAACTGATGACATTGTCGCGTCAGTGCCTTAGTAAACACATCAGCGATTTGAACATTAGTAGCGATGTGTGGAAGAGAAATAATGTAACCATCATAAGCCTTACGAATGGAGTGACAATCTACTTCAATATGTTTAGTGCGCTCATGAAACACAGGATTAGCAGCAATTTGAATGGCACTAGTATTATCAGCATATAGTGGAGTAGGTTTAAGTTGAGGACAACCAATCTCCGATAAAAGACCTCGTAGCCAAACAATTTCAGAACAGGCAGAAGACGTAGCACGGTACTCAGATTCAGTGGAAGATTTAGAAACACGATCTTGTTTCTTGCTACGCAAGGAAATTAGAGCACCCCCAAGAAACATGCACCAACTTGTAATTGAGCGACGAGTATCCGTGCATCCAGCTCAATCTGCATCAATATAACCGATCAACTCAAGAGAAGAATTTGTCGGAAAGAACAGACCCCTATCAGGTGTACCTAACAAGTAACGTATAATCCGACGAACCGCGGTCAGATGAAGATGTCGTGGAGCATGCATAAACTGACAGAACTGTTGTACAGCAAAAGAGATATCTGGTCGAGTAATAGTGAGATAATTCAAACTACCCATCAACTGTCGATACAGTAAGGGATCAGAAAGGAAATCCCCTTCATCCCAAAGATACTTCACATTCACCTCCAACGGAGTATCAACCGAGCGACCATCATGAAGTCCAGCCAAAGAAATCAACTCCTCCAAATATTTGTGCTGATGTAGATAAGTGCCGGCTGGACTTGAAAGCACCTCAAGACCTAAGAAATATTGCAAGGAACCCAAATCCTTCATATGAAAGGAATCCTTTAATCGGGATTGGAGTTGAGATATCAACCCAGAATCAGTACCAGTAATAACAATATCATCAACATAGACCAAAAGAAGCACAGTGCTTGCTGGGGTGGAAGAGATGAAGAGAGATGAGTTATATTTACTCTGAGTAAAGGAGTAACCCAAGAGAGTAGAACGAAACTTATCAAACCAAGTACGAGGAGCCTGCTTCAACCCATAAAGCGAATGCTTTAGCTTACACACATTGGAAGATGGCAATGAAAAGAGACCCGCAGGAGGTGTTATATAAATTTCTTCCTTAAGATCACCATGTAAGAAAGCATTCTTGACATCCATCTGTCACAAAGGCCAACCCCTGGAAGTAGCAATAGCTACAATAGTACGAACCGTTGTCATCTTGGCAACAGGGGCAAATGTCTCCTCATAATCCACCCCATATTCTTGACGANACAATAGTACGAACCGTTGTCATCTTGGCAACAGGGGCAAATGTCTCCTCATAATCCACCCCATATTCTTGACGATTCCCAAGAGCCACCAATCGAGCTTTATACCGTTCGAGCGTTCCATCAGATCGAAGCTTAACAGAATAGACCCATTTGCACCCAATAAGTCGAATACCAGTAGGGCAAGGAACAATATCCCATGTGTGATTCTCCTGAAGAGCCTGAAGTTCTTCTTGCATGGCTTTCCCCCAACAGGGTTGAGTAGCAGCCTGAGAATAAGAAGTAGGAATTGGAAAATGAGATAAAGTTGCAGAAAAGCCATACCGATCAGGAGGGTGACCAACACGAGTGGATCACCGAAGAACAGCGGAAGCTGGGATGAAGTCAGGATCGGGATCGGGATTGGGCGGCAGTCTAGGGGTCGTCGTCGCTGATATACTACACCCGGTTTAAAACGCTCCACAGAACGAGATTCATCTGCAAAGCCAAGAAGCGGAACAAACTCAGGAGGAGAAACCTGTTGTAGAAAGTAGTACTGATTCTCAAAAAAAATCACATTGCGAGAGATACGAAGACGATTAGCAACACCATCATAGCAAATGAAACCTTTCTGAGCAATACTGTAACCCAAGAAAACACACCTTGCAGATTAAGCACCAAGCTTATGACGTTCATGAGAAGGTAGATGAACAAAGCAAACACATCCAAAGGTATGTAACATGTCATAGCCAGGATGTGTACCGTACAGACGGGAATAAGGTGAATCAAAATTCAAAGACTGAGCAGGAAGTCGATTAATCAGATATACTGCCGTGGAAAGAGCTTCGACCCAAAACCTGGGTGGAACCAAAGATTCTAAGAGCAAAACTCTGACAACATCCAATAGGTGACGATTCTTCCGTTCTGCCACTCCATTCTGCTGAGGGATATATGGACAAGAACGTTGAGACAGAATACCTTTTTGCTGTAAGTATGATTGACACTAAGAAGACATATATTCCCCACCATTGTCAAACCGCAATATTTGAATACGGGAGGAGAATTGGTTCTCAACATAAGCCACAAAAGTTTAAAGAATAGAGCCAACATCACTTTTAGATCGCATAAAATATATCCAAATGTAACGACTGAAATCATCAATAAATGTCACAAAATACTTATACTGAGCATGTGAAGTCACAGGTGCAACTCCCCAAACATCACTATGAATAATCTCAAAACATCTATGAGCATGACTACCATGAGATGGAAATGGGAGTCTTTACTTTTTCCAAGCTTACAAACATCACAATTGAAGGACAAATTCGAAAATTGAAATTAATCTTTATTACCCAAAAATCCACACTTCAACAAATGAGATAAAATTAAAGCATTAGGATGACCCAACCGTTTGTGCCAAACTTCATGTTTAAATCTATTACTAACACAAGCCAAAGATA
>CAIGRO010001433.1:0-10315 GCA_903798355.1 Fraxinus baroniana
AACGAAAGACTTTCGTTGGTACATTGTTGTTACTAATCCGTTGGTAAAAACTTAAAAATAATAAATAATAAATTAAAGTGAGGGAATAGAGACGGATATTTGGCAACAAACGTCTTTCGTTGCTAATACCAACGGATTAACAACAAATCAACAACGAATTATTATTTTTTCATTATTAAAAACTAAATACTAAATTAACAACAGAATTACCAACGAAAGACTTTCGTTGATACATTTTTGTTACTAATCCGTTGGTAAAAACTTAAAAATAATAAATAATAAATTAAATAATTTAGTGTCAACATCAAAATCTGTTGGTAAACATTGTAAAAAAAATTTTAACAATATTATATAGTTACCAACGAAAAAATTCCGTCTGAAAACTCAACAAAATTTAATTCCGTCAGAAAACTCAAAAAAATTTAATTCTCAATATCTGGGCCAAAACAAGACCCAACCCAACCCTATAGCCCAAACTAGATAATGAAAAACACCCAACCCAACCCTATGGCCCATATCTTTTCCCGTTTTCACCTTCACCCTTCAACAATTCACAATCACACGCCCTGGAGACAATCGCCAGAGTGGAGACGATCGCCGTCCGCCGAACCTTCAGCGGAGTTTCAGTATTTCACTATCCCTGGAGACAATCGCCGTCCGCCAACCGTGCTTCAACCGGCGCTTCACCACCGTATAGCATTTCAGATTTTGGAAAACTCCGTCTCTGCGTTTCAGCCGGCCCTTCACTCTTCAAGTACAAAACAATCGGTAAATCCATGGGTGTGATTGTGTGAATGAAATTTCAAATGTATTATGCATTATTTAGATTAGATTTGCTGAGTGCTAGGTAATTTGGTAAATTCATTTGATTAAGGCTAAATAAGGCAGAGTGACTTAGATTAGATTTTCTGATTGCTAGGTAATTTGGTAAATCCATTTGATTAAGGCTAAATAAGGCAGAGTGACTCGCAGAGACATGAAATGAAGGAGAAGGATGGAATGTATAATTGGTTGATCACACACATATATACACCAAGTATACAAAGATGTTTATACCAGTGAATGGTGATGTTTTCGTTTGCTCGGTTGTAAACATCAACAATGACCGTTTCTCCTTTAGTAGCGTATATAGTTGGCCCCGGAAATTGTCCATTTATTGTCAAGATTGTCTTGTTGGTGCAAAGCCTTGTGTATGGAGCATCTCTCAACTGCAAAACGAAGATTATTAACTTCAAGAAATCTTAAATTTATGCTGACAAAAACACTAAATAATATAGGCATGCATTATACTCACCACGAACTTATAGCGACGTTCTTGAGCATGTGTCGGCAGCATGCCACCGAGAAGGAGAAATCCTATGAAATGTAAGACGAAAACTTCCATAATCAACCCCATTATTGCTTGCTTGATTTCTTTCTATATTCTAGTATCTTTTGCTTTGTGTTGTTGTTTGGATTAGTACAAGAGTTTCATGTATTTATAGGGTTGGGAAAGATGATGGAGCTGCTATTTAATTTACGCAAGTTCGTGAGGCGACTAGAAGTTGGTCATATTTTGCTTTCATATTCCGTGTATTTGACATTTCAAACAAAAATCAATTTTTCCTCGTAAAGTTTATTCCCTTTTGTTGAGTTAGGTAGTATTATCTTAATTCCCCGTCTCTAAAATATAAAATAATCAATATTTGAGTATTTCTCTATTTTCCTTAACAATATACAGGTCGATCTTTGAAGATGGAACTTCAAGGCTTAATAGAGCTCAAAAGCGTCAAGTGAAATATCATTTTGACTCACGATCTTGCGAGGGCGAGTTAAGGTAACATCTCTCGTGGTTTAGCATTGGTACTTAAGCAATTTTTTCCTTTACTGATTTGTAAGATCAAATAATTGCACTGTCACAGGAAAAAAAAACTAATAAAAGGAATGTTATAACTTTTTATCTTACCGGAGCTTACAACCCATACAGCTAGCTTGCCTTACGAAGTTATTTTATTTTCTCTCTTTTTAACCGTGTTTCTTTAATCCAGTTTGCTAAAATGTCTCTTAGTCTTAAGAGTTTTTTTGGCACAATGTAATGTATACTGGCAATTGTAGAATTATATTAAGGACAGAAATTTGGGAAATGTTAGCTTTAGGATTTAGGAATTTATCTAGGTTTTATTTGGTGAATTTGAGTGTACTTAACTCATTATATAGTAAAAAAATGATGCATTCTTTAACATAAAAGTTCTGGTTTTCTTGATTGATAAATTTGTTTTGATAATTTCTTGTTGATTTCCTATTGGTTGAACTCCTTTCCCTCTCAAGAATCCAAAATCATTATCTGCTTGAACTCATATTTCTCATTGATTTCATGTTGGTTTAAGATCCATTTTTTATTCAAATGTTAGTGCATAATTCAGATTATTGGTTGAATTACTACATCCTTGTTCACTTTGGTTTCATTTATGTAATGATCAAGTTTTTTAGTCAAACAATTGCATTTGCATACGAATATCTTGTCCAAATCTGATTGGCCTTTTTGTGGATTTCATACGTAATGTAGTGGCTTGTATTGAACATTATGGCATCAGACCGCAGTTGGATGTTGAATCGACTATCTAACCGATTCATTGAAGGTGTTGAAGAGTTCATTGAATTTGCAATGTCTCGAACAAGAGATGGAGATATGATCAAATGTCCATGTTCTATATGCAAAAACACTAGTTTTCTGAAAGGAGATGATGTCAAATTTCATCTTTACAAAAATGGATTTACAAGGGGTTATAGACAGTGGAACGCACATGGAGAACCATTCAGTTTCAATGGTCCAAATTTGGCAGAGTCCTCAACTGCACAAGCTACAACTATTGAGAGCTATGAAGAAATGGTGATAGATGCGATGGGCCCTGAAATGTACCATAATTACATTAATCCTAATGTTTGTGCTACTGAGGAACAACCCCCAAATCAAAATGCTGCAAATTTCTTTAAACTATTGAAAGAAGCTGACCAACCTGTGTGGCCTGGTTGTACTAAGCACACAACGCTTTCTACTATGGCACGACTCTTGAATTTGAAGTCTGAGTTTAATATGCCTACAGCATGTTATGATCGTATGTTGTCTATCTTTAAGGAAATTATGCCAGAGGGTGACCGGTTGGAAGCTACGTTCTATAAAACAAAGAAAATGTTATCTAGTCTTGGCCTTGGTGTTGTGAAGATCCACGCTTGTGTGAATGATTGTATGTTGTACTACAAAGAAACCGAGAGCATGACTCAGTGTCCTACGTGTTTTAGTCTACGATACAAAGAGAAGATGTCTCGATCTGGACATAGGGTACCTCAGAAGGTACTACGATATCTACCTCTAACTTCTAGGCTTCAAAGATTGTATATGTCGAGGCATACTGCAGAGTACATGTTATGGCATTCGAAGAATCAATTAACTGATAATGAAATGTCACACCCTGTACACAGCGAGGCATGGAAGCACTTTGATAGAACTTTTCCTCATTTTTCTCTTGAACCACGTAGTGTACGCCTTGGTTTATGTACGGATGGGTTCAACCCCTTTAACATGTCAAATGTGCAATACACGTGTTGGCCAGTAATCATTACTGTGTACAATCTTCCGCCATGGATGTGCATGCAACAAGACAACTTGTTATTGAGTATGGTTATCCCTGGACCGAAGAGTCCAGGGAAAAACCTTGATGTTTATTTGCGTCCTCTCATTGATGAACTAAAAATGCTTTGGAATGAAGGTGCTGAAACATATGACATACTAACGAAGCAGAATTTTCAGTTGAAAGCTGCATTGATGTGGACTATTAGTGATTTTCCAGGATATGGCATGTTATCTGGATGGAGTACACACGGTCTAAAGTCTTGTCCATACTGTATGGGTGAAACTAAATCTTTTAGGCTTAAAAATGGAGGGAAAACATCTTTTTTTGATTGTCACCGTCAATTCCTACCACCCGACCATGCATTTAGAAAACAAAGAGACAAGTTTTACAAAGGTAGAGTTGAGAAGGAAATGGCACAACATAGGCTGACCGGTGAAGAGTTGCGAAGTATAGTGGAGAAGCTTCCGTACATTGCAAGTGGCAAAGCTAATAAAAGAAAAGAAATCGAAGGTTTTGGTCATAGCCATAATTGGGTGAAAAAAAGCATTTTCTGGGAGTTGCCTTACTGGGATAAAAATCTCATAAGGCACAATTTAGATGTGATGCATATTGAAAAGAATGTATTCGAAAATATATTCAACACAATTATGGATGTAAAAGGAAAAACTAAGGATAACTTCAAGGCTAGGAAGGATTTGGAGCTTTATTGCAATCGTCCAGAGCTTCATATATATGAAGATGAAAGAGGAAAACTATTCATGCCAAAGGCCTCCTATAGCTTAACTAATGTCCAAAAACGAGAAGTATGCAATTGGATTAAGAATTTAAGAATGCCGGACGGTTATGCATCAAACATTTCACGTTGTGTTAAGGGTGATTGTGAGTTCTATGGAATGAAAAGCCATGATTGTCATATTTTTATGCAAAGATTGCTGCCGATTGTATTTAAAGACTTGTTGCCCAAAGCAATTTGGGAAGCTTTAACTGAACTTAGCCATTTTTTTAGGGATATATGCTCTACTGTTTTGAGGGTGAAAGATATGGTGCAATTGGAACAAAATGTTGTTGTGACATTATGCAAGCTTGAAAAGATTTTTCCACCGGGATTTTTTGATTCAATGGAACATTTACCTGTTCATTTAGCATATGAAGCGAAGGTTGGAGGTCCTGTGCAGTATCGTTGGATGTATCCTTTTGAGAGGTAGCGCATGCTTCAATATTTAATTTACCTTCTATAGTCTTCATGATATTGATTTCGTATATCACAGGTTCCTACACCACTTAAAAAAGAAAGTGAAAAATCGGGCTCATGTCGAGGCATCTATTGTGGAGGCATACTTAGTAGAGGAAACGGCGACTTTTTGCTCTCTGTATTTTGATCAAAATATTCCAACAAGATTGAATCGTGTGTTGAGGAATGATGATGGAGGTCTTATTAATCCCCAAGGAATATATATATATAAAACTGTATGCTTGCTTAGCTGCATTTATATTTTCTCATGGCACATGTAGGGTGTTTGATAAACAGATGAGAATGTTGCATCCCCAAATGTCTGATGCACAATTTGATGGTTTACGGGAAAAACATTTCTCGTGTTGGTTAAGGGAATATGTAAGTGATTTCGCAAGTAATCTCTCAATTAACCCAGTATAATATTTTCTAAAATGAATTCTAATCCATATCATTTTTTTTTTCTTTTTTCAGGTTTTGGATGATCATAATGAAGTTGATAATCGCATCAAGGCTTTGGCTCTGGGTCCCTCACGTAGAGTGAATTGTTATAATGGATATTTTGTCAATGGTTTTAAGTTTCACACTTTAGATTATGGTTCCCACAAAACAACAATGAACAGTGGTGTGTCAGTACTAGGAAGTTGTCATAATGACTATGAGCGTGTCTACTATGGTATGTTAACTGAAATAATGGAATTGGATTATTTAGGATCTGTAGGAAACAAGGTAACCTTATTCAAGTGTGATTGGTTTGACATCGATGGTGGAGTTAGAGTCCATCGACGATTCGGTCTTGTCGAGCTTAATCATAAGAAGAAATTACAAACAAATGATGTGTTTATACTTGCTCAACAAGCTCAACAAGTATATTACACATGTTTTCCAACGAAGGCTAGAGATAGACTTGATTGGTGGGCGGTTGTGAAAACAAAAGCAAGAAATGTTCCCAACATACAAGGAATCATATCAGCGAATGAAGAGTGTAATGTGTGGGTGGAACTTGCATTCCAAGAGGATCAACCACCATCTACCCAGAAACCTGTTCGAATAAATTCAGAATTTGATAGCCAAAATTTAGTTCGTACTGATATTGGGGCTGATGAAGTGGACGTGGCTGAATCTAGGATCTTTGATGTAGATTCTGAAAGGCATGATGTAGAAGAAAATACACAATTGGAGGACACTGACAGTAGTGATGGCTTCACAACAAGTGCTAGTGAAGGAGAAAATTGTACTATTCTTATTCTTGGTAGTTTGAGTTAATGTTCACACTTCAGTTTCTTGTCATATCTTTACTATTTTCGTTGGCTGGATGTAGGACACATTTGACTTGTTTTTGGAAAAGGGAATAATGGCCAAGCTGGACAAGAAGCTAGGTGATTTTTTGCTTAATTTTTTTCTTCGAGTTGAATGGCACATTTTGATCAATGATTGCTTTTGTGCCTACCTTTCTTATGCTTCATTTCACTTTATAATTGTGCAAAATGGTTTAGAGCATGAAATTAGATAGCATTGTATCCAATGTTAAACTTATTTTTTATTAACTGGTAATAATTTGAGTGCTTTTGTCTTATGTATATGTGTTTCATACCTTTAGAGGAGGAAAATGACTTGGTTCTGATGGTTTTGCAACATCCCATATATATAATTCACCTGCATCAGCCCCAGAAGCAAGGAGGTTTGGAGAAATAACATTAAACTCCAATCCGCGAACCTGAAGAGAGAGACAAGTTAAAACATATAATTATACCACCGCCCATCAAATAGGAATATAAATAAAAAAAAACAGTGAAAATGCTTCAAATTCACCCCCTCCAACGCTCATTTTTATAAGTAAGATCCTAGTATGTCATTATAGAAGGATGTAATCTTCTCACACCGAACAGAATCAGAGGATTGTGGTGGCTCGTTAATTTGGGTAATTTGCCAGGTCTAATTATTACAATTCCTGTTGTTTTAGGGTCAAATCAAGGTGGCAACAATTTGACATTGAAAGGATGGCCACTAACGGTAAGTGAATTATGTGTTCAGATACTCTTTTCACCTTGTCAATATGGATGAGCAATTATAAAAATATAATATATTTTTTGTGGACTCGTAATCTGTGACTACATAGTGGCAAGGCTTTCAATCTTTGTTGGCACTCTGGACAAGCATTGTGTTAAAGGGTATTTTATTCTGACATTATGCTTTAGGAAACAAATAGCAGTTGTGGATATGAAAAGCCATCCATTTGAAAATACATAGTTATTGCTGAGATGGAGCAAGTAAAGAATGCTGGTTCTTCAGAATTCAACGACCACCTTAGGAAATTGGAAAGAAACTCGTTCTAGGATCTATGAGCACAAAAATGAGTGGGCCATGGTGATGTGATATCTGAGATGCATAAACGTGTTTGCATTTTCAGCTGCATTTTCTTTGCTCGAGGTTGGGAACTGGCAGAGAATAATGCACAATAAAAGTTTAAATAAAAAAATAGGAAGGCTTATATATTTCATATTACAAGTTCTTTATTGAGCCCATCTCTGATTATTTACCAAATACCAATTAGCTTGAAGTCTTTAAAGTATTTTTAAGGCTGATGTATTTTGCTAATTTTAGGAAATCTGTCTTCCATTATTTCTAGAAATTGGACGTTCTACTTGTGGGTCACCTGTAGCATGTTTGTCTAAAGCTTAAAAGGTGCTTCTCTGCACCTTATAAGCTTAGCTAAACATGCTGGCATTGTCTTTCTTAGTGTTTAAGTTATACTAGTTTTAGTAGGTGATTATTAAGTTTGCAAATAGAATGTAGAATCCTGCTAGGTTTTAGGGGTCCTTTGGAGATAAAAGTATTCTTATGCTATTAATATATGACCCTAGTGATGTATAGGATTTCTAGCTATTGTGCACTAGGGGAGAAGGATGAGGTTTGATGCCAAGTTTTTCCGTTGTCCTATTTTCTTTCTTTATTATTTTTGGAAAATTAAAACCTTTGGAAGCTTCTTCTATTTCCTAACACATTCGAGCATCTCGTTCAATTGATTGCCTTATAGAACCTTAACCCTGAAACACACAGAATCCCATGAGTTACATGAAAGTGCTCTTGGTTGTTGCTTATGAGAATCCCTAATGGTAATTGGACTTCATATTCTCTGGATTTGCAAATCCATCTGTCAATCAATTTGTTTTCCCTTTTTATACTGCTTCTCAATGTTTTATGCCTAATTTGCTAGGGTCTCGAGCAACTTCGCTCCGGATTTCTTCAGCAGCAAAAGTCGTTCATTCAGGGTCCTCAGCAGCCCTTTCATCAACTACAGATGCTAACACCCCAGCACCAACAGCAGCTTCTTCTTGCGCAGCAGAATTTGACTTCTCCATCTGCTGGTGATGTGGAGAGCAGAAGGATGAGAATGATGTTTAATGTTCGTTTCTTGCTACTTCAATATCTATAAAAGATTAGTTGTGAATCCAAAGAAATTGAGAACTGTTGTTGTAATTTGTGTTCAAGGAATTTGTAAACTAAGTTCATAATTATCATAATTTGAGATCTTGCCTCGTTTTATAATTGGTTTTTCTTTGATGATGACGTCGGTAGCGTCATGAATCTCGAGCCAGTGGTTTTGTTGACGGTGTCTTCTTGATTATAATTCTATTCCCAGATGCATGGAGATGACACATTGTCTTCTTGAATTTATATTTGTATTGTTGGATAACTATGAACTTGATAAGAAGACAATGGTGCTAAGAAGAATATCATCAGCTTTCCACATGCTTGTTAGAAAAGGTGTGGTCCAATTGCTTGATGTTTGTGTTAGTTGTAAGATGCTTTCTCCATTTCTCATGGAAAGCCTTGTTTGAATAATCCGCCACTGATACATGAATCAGAGGTTGGCTGATCTATTTTGACTTGGTGCCCGAAATCTTTGGTTGAAACTTGGGATGTTTTATAAGCTTGTCTTTAGATTTGCACATAATTCAATCAATCTTCTATTAAAAAAGATGCTAATTTAATTTTTTTCATCTTACCAAAAGAGAAGGGAACTTGATGTTGATTACGATTTGACTGAAATATGTCTCTGGTTTTGGAACTCTATATCTTCAAATGAAATAGCTTTTGATATAAACTGTGAAGAGGAAGAATAATTTTTTAATTTATAGCTGTAAACACTTATTATATATGATCCATGTTGGCTGTTGTTTTCATTAATTATTTTTGTCAATCAAATTCAATAGTTTGCCAACTATTATTTCTTTTCTGTTAGAGAGGCCAGCAAGGCGATAGATGTACAAATGTAACGCACATAGCAGAAAACAAGATATCGATTGTGGACACAGTGGAGAAGATTGCTTTAACGGGGTGCAACATGTTTTTAATAATATAAATTTTTTAAACGTCGTAGCAATTATTTTCTTAATTGTTTTCATCGAATTCTTATTTTAAACTTTATATTAATTAGTATATTTCATCTTCGATAATAATTTATGTTAAAATACTTTGTTTCCATATTTTGAAATGAGGCAAAAAAAATTCGTACTTATTTATCTATTTATCTTTTCAAAATATTATGGAAAAAATAAGATGTTATGTCTATTTCAATAAACTTTTGGACATAAATGTGTATTAAATAATGAATAAAGATTGAAAATTTGAAGAGTAATTAAAATGTGGTGTGAGAGATAAAAATGGTGGTGTGAATATAAATATTCTATGTTATTAAGAGCCTGTTTGGTAGAGATTAAAATCAGATTAAAATCGAAAAATTAGTCGTCATTGTTGACTTTTATTAGACGGGTGAGACCCAATAACGACCATATTTTCAATTTTAATTGGATTTTAATTGTTATCAAACAGTCTCATAATATTTTATATATTTAGGAATAAAAAAACACGACCACAGTAGAATTAAATTTGATTAAGGAATTGAAAAGGAAAGAAAGGTGACANAGTAACTTTAACTAATTCCGCATTATGAATTTGGTCGGAATATGTCTTTCTCAATTATTTCTATAAGCGACTGTTGTATTGCGCGACGCGACGGCGGTGCATGTATATATGTCGGCGAGTGAGAGAGAGATTAATTATAAATTAATTGAAAATTATAAAATCTACGTAACTAATTCATAAGATTCATATTTATCGCTCACCATGCAAGGCAAGTTGATTAATTAATAGAACCAAGACTTTACGTTAATATTATTGATAAATTTAAACATAAATACGTCAATATTATTATTTTTCAATCTATATCTCTGTTTACCAAAAGATTTAGAATAAACTAATTTTTATATACATTTCTTTTAACGTATTCTACTAACAGAATGTTTGGGAACGTTATAAAAAATTAAAATTATAAATAGGTAAAAAAGAAGTAATATTTATAAATCTTTCGAAATCTATGAATAAAACTTTGTATAGATAATTTATAAGCATGACTATGATTAATAACTCTGAGCCTGTTTGGTACGGCATAAAATCCAATTAAAATTGC
>CAIGRO010001434.1:0-13128 GCA_903798355.1 Fraxinus baroniana
CCCCCCCCCCCCCCCCCAACACCCTTCTTCCCTTATTGTAATTAATATGAGCGAGGTAAGGCTAGAATGCCCCTCCATTTTTCTATCATCTTCAATATATATACCATGTAGAATCAGAATCATGCTACAAGTACAGATTACTTTCACAGTTTTTTCATAAATAAACACATGACATAAATAAACACATGACAAGGTTTCATTGACTATTGCCAAAAGAGAAAAAAAAAAAAAAAAAAAAAAAAAAAAAGATAAGGAAAAAATTGCATTTGGTGAATCATCCAAAATGATGTCTAAAACTAATACTATTCTCTTCATATGGGTATCAACTCTTCAATACGACTTTATTATAAAACACCCTTAAGCTCANAAAAAAAAAAAAAAAAAAAGCACCAGGGACTGGCAACTAGCACCTGTATAGTGCCTGTGAATTGTTAGTAGAATCAAGGCCTAACCCAACTCATCTATTAGAGCCCTGCTTCCTTCACAGAGGATTTGTGCCCGAGTCAAACCCTGCTTCTTAGTACTGTAACTTTTGTTGAAATAATAATAAAAAAAAAATTATGCTAGACAGCTGACACACAAACACACAATTTTTCTTCTTTAGTTTTGTCAAGTGTCATGGAGTAGAACTACAAAAAACGACCTTACTTGACATGAATTTATGTTTGAAAATTCAGACAAGGGTGATTATGGTAGTAGCAGACTCCCAAGACCTGAGGACTTCTCCAAGGCTCTTTTCACCCTTGATATAGGGCAAAATGACATTGCTGCTGCTATTAGGGGTAAGGGTATTGAATTTCAGCAAGTCATTGTACCCAACATAATCAGCCAGTTTACAGCACAAGTCCGTGTAAGCTCTCGTGTCAATTACTTCCATTTATTTTTTGAGTTCATGAGGATATCGAGTATCCTAAATGTATTACGTTAATGTTCCTGCATATGAAAGAAAAAAAAGGAAGAAGATTATTTGGGGCCGTTTAGTGTGTGAAAAAAAGTGGTAAGAAAAACTTTGTATCCTCTCTCCATTACTCGAAAAATCTACTATCGAGTGAAAGTATCTCACATTAAGGACGAATCACTATAAACCAATGTGTTTTGCAATTTCTAATGGCTTTCTAATTATTACTTGAAAGTATGGATTAAGGCTTAATCCATAGCAGATTGGTAACGGTACTAATAAAATTTCGATGATATATATGACAGGATCTGTACATTAAAGGAGCAAGGACATTTTGGATACACAACACAGGTCCTATAGGATGTTTGCCGGTAAGCACGATTAAAGTCCAAGATCCTCCGCCCGGGTATCTTGACAAGCATGGTTGTATCGAAAGCCAGAATGATATGGCTCGGCATTTTAATAAACTCCTCAAGGTCGAAATTGTGAAGCTAAGGTCAGAGCTTTCTGCAGCTGCGATAATATACGTGGACATGTACAGTGCTAAGTATGAACTAATAAGCAATGCCAAAAATGAAGGTAATTATTTTCAGCATGCAACTAAAGTATAAAGTTCTCTCCTTTTTGAATTGTGAGCACCTTCTATTCAGATCACAAACTCGTTTTAAAAATGAGTTTCTGTATACGGGCCCCTCGTACAGTCAAGACAATTTCGATGGCTACTTCCAATATAAGATAAGTTTTGTAGAAAAGGAAATTACTAATTAGCCATGTTTGACTCACTTCAAAACAAACAATTTGTTTTGCACTCATTTTTTATAATACATTCACACAATAGAATATTTTGTACGTAAATTCAAATTTTTTTTTTTTTTCACTTTTTGACTGCACATTTTTCAAAATCGCCATTCAAAATCAAATTTTAACCTTCCTTTTAACATGTTTTCTCAAGCCATGATCGCACTTCACGATGCCGCATGCCGCCACTACTCCACCACCGCCACCTCCCAATCCATGGCGTAGATGTTTAGACAACACCAATCCCATCACGACTACCCACCCTCATCCCCATCCCCATCCCTGTTGTGAGTGCACGTCATAAAGGGTTGCTATGGCAAATAGGCTCCAATTCGACCCGATTTCAATCTGATCGTGGTACTGTTCGAGAAGGTTGCTCACACCCATTTCTTCTCTTATCTTTTCGCCTATTTATTCGATAATTCTCTCTATTGCATTTTGAGGTGTGTTTCAAGGTGGCGGCGGCGATACCGACGGTGGTTTGACTGTGGCGGTGGTGGGTAGTGGTAAGGTGGGGAATGACAATTTTGGTCTTCTCGCATGTTTGACTATGGAAGTGAATGTAGTGGTGATGAATTTTGAGGTGTGTTTGAAGGTAATGGTGGCGGAGGTGAGGTGGCTACGACGATTTGAGCCTTCTCGTCATTTGACTATGGATGTTGTAGTGGACTTTGAGGTGTGTTTGAAGGTGGTGATGATGGTCATTGACAATGGTTTTACTATGGATCTCATAGTGGTGGTGGTGAGGTGGTGACAACGATTTGGGTGGTCTTAAGAGGGTGGAATGAGGTGATGAAGGTGGGTTGGGTAGTGATGGGGTTAGTTGTAGAGTTGTAATAGGGGAGGTGGTGGGGGTAGGGGTGGTGACATCAATGTTTAAGTGGTGCTAGTGGTGGTGGGGTGAAGTATCATTGCTCCTAATTATTTGAGTAATTGGAACCATAAAATGATTAATTTGTGATCAATAAATAATGTGATTTTAAAAAATGTGTAATTTGTGATTAAATTTGTAATTATAACCTACAATTTGTATCTTTGACTATGACCTAGTGAAACTTGTGACTAATCCGTGACTATTAATCATAAATTATGTTATTGTAATTTTGACATGTTTAATTAATTAACAGGTATCACAAATGTGACCACATGATTTTTTGAAACTTCTTCACGAGTTTCTTATTTTTAAAAATGCATCTTCAAACCTTTGTAGTTATGTATTTTTCCCTTTGTAGAATCACTCTATTGATAATGGACCATCATAGACCCTGAGTTATCAAGGGTTAGATTGTAACAACTACTTTTTAAGTTATAAATTTCTCTTGGAAACGCCTAACTCCAAGAGTACACTGAACATGCTTCTCTCACAAGTCAATTTTTCGATCTCTTGGCTATCACAAGGTTATACTTTCATATACCAGAGTTAAGAAAATATCCTGGTATGCAAAGTTCGCCAACCTTTCGTGAAAACTCAGCATGTGGAATCTTTATACAGTCTTTATTTAAGCAATCATTTATTTCGAACTTCCTGCAGTTCTCGGGAATTCCATCTACATCTACAAAATTTAAGGCTATATCATCATTTAACTACTGCATTAATATTTCTTGTTTCCAGTCGCTAGATGCACATATTCCTCCAGGCACAATCACCAATCAGGGTAGTTTCGCATCAGATACTTCTTATAATATGGTAATACATCATATTTAATTCTAACGAGGTTTCTCTTTTTACAGGATTTGAGGAGCCTTCGAAAATCTGCTGTGGTTATCATGGATTTGGGTATGACATTTTCTGCGGGTCTAAAGGACACTTAAATGGGAGTGAAGTTTTTGCTGGTTCTTGTGCAAACCCTTCTACTGTCATTAGCTGGGATGGAGTTCACTATACTGAAGCTGCAAATCAATGGATTTTCAAACGCATAATCAACGGTTCGCTATCCGATCCGTCAATCACTGTCACACAAGCATGTCATATGAAAATGGGATACCTTTGAATTGGTTTATTCTCACAAAGTTAAAAACACTAAACAAGAAGGTTTAAAAACACTGTATTATGTTCTTTAGTTAGCTCATCTAAGTTGACAAGTTGATTGCATGCCTCAACATATTCTTTTACCTTTTAATATCTTACTATCATGTCTAGTCTTAGGTGCCCTGAGTCATTCTCACATGTATCACTTGCGATATTAACACGCAACAAGGATAAGCATTTATAGCTTTATTGCAATAGTTAGCTCCTCGAAGAAACTTGCACACGACTTAGGGCCTGTTTGGACCGGATTAAAACCTGATTTTAATTTAAGTCAAAGTCAAATAATCAATATTAACTACATCTTTTATGGGTCCCACAACTTTTCAACCACACATTTCAAAAATTTTTATCACAATTTACTAAAAATTTAATTTTAATCTCCACCAAATACCCTCTTAGTTTATTCAATAATGTGTATATGGGTATAAGTATCAAATAATCAATATTAACTACATCTTTTATGGGTCCCACAACTTTTCAACCACACATTTCAAAAACTTTTATCACAATTTACTAAAAATCTAATTTTAATCTCCACCAAATACCCTCTTAGTTTATTCAATAATGTGTATATGGGTATAAGTTGACACAAGGCAATAAACTTATACCACTAGACACTAGTTAAAATCATACCACATCAAGTATTAGTGATCGTGATTTGAAATCAATACATTTGATACAGGTAGTGAAACTTTAAAATATATATACAAGCTATAATTCTATAAATATCATAACTGATTAATTTCATTGTCGGTGCCCTTGGGGAAGAGCAACAACCCTGTGAAAGGGAACTAACCTTTGAGGCAAAGATCCATCCTCCTCATGATCATCATCAAATTCCAAAACGTAGCTGCCAAGGTCAAATAATCATACATTTGAAAAAAAAAAAATTAGGTTTGCAAATCTTAAATTGGATAATCAACAAATTTTAATGAAGAAACTTAAATTCAACTACTTGAGATTTTTGTTGTACTTCCGTCTATTTCATGATTTATGATATTAGCATATAAAATTCCGTTAAAATAGAGGTAAAGATACTTACTCATCAGTCTTCCTCTATAAATCCGTAGTATAGCACATCACGTTGCATGCATAAGCAAACGACAATTAGATTTATTTCAATTTCTTAAGTTACAACACAAGAAAAGTGTTCATTGTTACCTTACGAGGTTGGACTATATAAAGTGCTGTGGTTCCTGGAAAAACTGCCAAAATACTTGAGGGATCAGTCCGCTTAGGAAATGGTCTAATAGGTGAAAGAGGCAGCTTGTACTTTCTAAAAGTAACAATATATGGAAAGCACAAAAAATGATTTAATTGAAAACACTTGCTTCATCAATTAAGCATATAAAGCCACAATGATACTCATAGCCGTCGTACTAAGAAATCGACCATGAAATAGAATATCTGGCGATCCATTCACAGAGTCAACGAGTAATAATCTTACAACTCAAAACAAGTTCAGACCACACTCTGTAGTCTATACAAGGAAGCAAACAAAAATGACCCCCATCTTTGGTACTAGTAAACAATAAATTAGATGTCAAATTCAGACGAAAATTTGACATATTTCTTTTCCATTTCCTTAGTCGTTTTAAATATTTTACAACTTTAGTATTGAAAGAAATAAAGTAATTAGCTTAGCTGTTATGATTTTTCTTCTAGACGATGAACAAAAAATTCGAAAACTCACAAAGTTAGGACAATAAAATAACAACTGATAAACCAAACTCAACCAATTTGCATAATAGTGAAAGGAAGGAAGCAATTGGATGTGAAGTATTTTATGATTCCAAATTGTCATATAAAAAATAAAAATATTTGTTAGGTTCTTAATTATGTAAACAAAAGGGATTTAATTGTAAATGTTGTAAAAAATCAAGGAGTAATGTGCAATTATATGAAATTAGGGTTTTTAGGTCTAGGGTTCGAGAATGGCAAAAGAAGGAAAATACGGCACGCACTTTCGCTAGACTGTCGCCATGGATTGGCTCGAGCATCAAAAGAAGAACCTTCTTTGCTCGACTGTCGCCTTGCCTTCGCTCGAGCTCGACTGTTGTTGAGCTTTAGCTCGAGCCACAGTATTGTCCGAGAAATTTTTATTTCATGTTGTAACGATTTTTTTCCTCGGCCCATTACTTTCCTAATCTACCTATAAATACTAAAATACATCTAAACGTGATTTCACAAGGTTGAACATTGAGAGAGCTTCATCAGAGAGAATCATACATATTCCATCTTCAACTTTCGTCCTATGAGTTTGTTTTGGTGAGAAAAACATTACATCCATAATCCAAATACCAAACCGTTCTTTCCTTCACATCTGTCAGAGTTGTTGAAAATCAAGGGAAGTTGACTGGAGTTCTAGTCAGTGAAGAACATGGTGTTCTTCGTGATCCACGAGAGATAGAAGATTCCGCAAGGTTAGGAGTGCTGCAGGGTAGCAGATTCCAGGAGAGCTTTGAAGATTGCAGCTAAGGATTGATGCAGGGGAGCACAGTTTCTAGGAGAGCTGTAAGAACTTCAGTTAGGAGATCAGATAGTACGTGTCGTCGTCTAGTCTGATAGACTGTAAGTGTTTGAATCGCTTATAATAGATTGAATGGCAAAGTACCCGAAATTTTTTCTAGTTGGGTTTCTCCGTGATCATATCATGTGTTGATTTACTACTTTCATTACTATTTATTTATTGCTTATCATATTTGCGATATTTAAACATATGAAAATTTGATTTGCATGCTTAATCATCTAGAATAATAATTTAATTAGTGGCTTGTTGTTGATTAAATCTAAACATGATTCTAATTCCGCATAAATACCTATTCACCCCCTTCTAGGTATTGTTAGAGTCGAACTACGTAAATTTCAATTTGTATCGGAGTTTTAAATCGATTCCTGAACCTTTTTATATATTCTAGATGAGTCAGTCACTATCTGTGCTCCCGTTCTTTGACGGAAGCAATTATGCATACTGAAAAGTTCAGATGAGAGCTTTCCTTAAAGCTTTGGATGAAAGTATTTGGATTAACGTTCAAAAAGGATGGACTCCACCTTCAACAACTGTTGTTGGTGTAGTCACACCAACTGATATATCACTATGGACTAAAACAAACTTAGATAAGTGTAATTGAAACAGCAAGGGCCTTTATGCCCTGTTCATGGTTGTGTCCGTGGAAGAATTTAGGAGAGTCTCGATCTATGAAACTGCCAAGGAAGTTTGGGATATCTTAGAAACCACACACGAGGAAACTAAAATGGTTGAAAATTATAAATTGCAGATATTAACTACTAAGTTTGAAGAGATTAGAATAAAAGACGATAAGTCATTCGATGAATTCTATACGAAGCTAAATGACATAGTCAGCTCTAGCTTTAATTTAGGTAAAAAGATTCCTGAGTCCAAAATTGTAAGAAAAGTCCTTAGATCCCTGCCCGAGAGGTTTAGACCTAAGGTTACTGCGATAGAAGAAAGTAAGGATTTAGCCGCTGTTAAGATTGAAGAACTCGTATGATCACTTCAAACTTATGAACTCACCGTCTCACAACCTAAAAAGGTTAAATCCATCGCCATAAACATTGTAAGAGAAAAGGAGAGCGAGTCTACTGATACTAAGACTCTTAGGGACAACGAAATAGCTTATTTCGTTAAAAAACTTCAAAAGGTGATGAGGAATAGGAGAAAGCCTCAGGAGCGAAAAATTGATGTTCCTAATAAACTCTCGAGAGGTAGATGTGAGAAAAACACCTCTAGAACTCCCGTTAAAAAATCTCAATTTGTTCAATGCCACGAGTGTAAGGGATATGACCTAATTAGTAATGAATGTCCTAATCTAAAGAGGAGTTCAGGTAAAGAACGACGTAAGGCTTTAGCCGTGACCATGAGTGATGAGGAGTTAGATTCTAGTTCTCAGAGTGAGACATCTGGTGGTGGTGATGAACAAAATTTCATGACCTTCACCTCGATTGCTACAATAGAATCTAACCGTGAGATTGAAAAGGTTGAAAGAAAGAAATAGAGTGAACAATCTGAAGAAGAGTCTGAGGGTAAGACCGACATTCACGAGTCTTATCGTGAACTGTTTGAAGAGAGTCTCAAAATTAAAAAGGTCAATAAAGTCGTTGTAAAAATGGTGAATGAGCTTGAACTTAAAAGAGAAAAACTAATAGGTGACCTTCAGGACTCGAACAAGAATTTAAGTGAGTTGAAGCTACTTAATAAAAACATGGAAGCTAAAGTTAAATCATTAATGAGTGATCTTGATAAATCTATCCTCAACTCCAATCATTTATGAGTGGCTCGCAGAAGCTGGATAATCTGCTGGGGATGAACAAGCTTGCTGATAATAGGCATGGTCTGAATTACGTTCATAACAATGATACTACTGCTAGTACATCTAGGACCACATTCGTCCTGGCCATTAACAAAGTTCAGGAGATTATTTATCCTAAACCCAAAGGAAAGAATGCCTTAGGATTGAAACCTACTAAACAAGGTAGGGTCAATCCTCCTACATATTGACAACAACATCTGAGCAGGTATGAGCCTGGGTTTACTCCCATCTATCATCGTTATGGTGCACTGGGACACATAAGGGTTGAATACCGTAAACGTGCACCGAGAGGTAAAAGTCAGGATATCACTAGCAAGGTTAACTTTCTCGCAAATCAAGTTAGCCACCTGACTGAGATGATTACTCAATTGACTAAAATTACCTCTACATCTGGAAAAACTTGGGTTAAAAAGAGTGACTGAGAGGTCATGAGCATGATCGCGCTCTTAAGGGATAGCGTCTGTGTACCTCATTGATTAGTATTTTTGGTGCATGCTCGTACTTTTCCAATGTGTGACATTGATTTATACATGCATCAAGTGTGTTTATTTGTTTTCTATGAGAAAACTCATGCATATTTTTTTTTATATTTATCATTATTTTTATTTTTGTGCATTTGACATTTTTTTTTGTGTGCTTAATGCTATCTTGGTTTAAATTTTACAATTTAAAACAAAAAATTATAGAAACAAAAAATATTATTTTTTATTTGTTTTCAGCTTATCATACATTGAACTTGACATTGTTGGTTGTGATCAAGTATGGATTTATTTAATGAGTTGTAACATAATTTTCAGTGCTGGCTTATGTTATTTATGGAGTACTTAGTATATGTCTTTTCATATAACATCTGCACTGTACACACAATAAATTTTGTTAGTGGGGCTCTACCGCATGTGTAAGATTTGGGATTGCTGTAACATGTTAGTAGGGTGACTTTGAACATAAATTGACCTTATTTATTAGACCTAAACTCAAAAATATCCCTAATATAAATAATATATATCTATAAAATAAAAACGAAAAAAGAAGGGCTCAATATCTTATGTTTTTTCTACGAAACCTATTTGACTTGAGCAATTAAGCCTGAGGGGTTTCTCATAACTTGGTGCCTAGGGTCAACTGATTTGGGTTAACTGGCCTAAAGCTCGCTACATGGGTCATTTTAGTCACTTAATGAAGAAAAGCCTGCACCTAAGATGAAAAAAAAAATACATGAGCTTCAATACTTGTGAAAAAATTATATGCTAAAAGTCAGGGAGAGAAAAGAAATGTTCTCTTCAAAATGAGCTTTCATTTATAGGTTCTTATGTACTGAACTTGGTTTGACTTTCATAAGTAAAATAATATCTTTGTTGACAGTGATGTTCCTCACAAAATTAAGGTTTGGAGTCTTACTACCTAAGGATTAGTGACACTTTACACATATGAGTCACTTATACAATTTACTTCATAATTAACTTGGGTCATTTGTGTGGGAAGGTTTATCGTTCATTGCTTACACTTATGCATGATAACACCTGCTTTGTTGGGTTCATGTAGGGTATTTCTTAGCTCCTTGTCATTTTGTGACAAAAAGAGGGAATAGTAGTATATGAGTAGTATATTATTTGGGGGAGTGACATATTTTTGGGGGAGTATATGTATATCTAAATTTTTTTATTCTGAACTTGATGTATCTACTTTTGGTTATCTAGATGTAATTAATCTCTTCATATATATAAGATTTTTGACTCAAATGAATTTTATATTTTAATTTCAATTCTGGTAAATCAAGTTTGATGTTTCTTCTTGGTATGTTGGGTTGCATTAGTACTATGTCTTGATTTAGCATGCATGATTGAAACTGAATTATACTATATGTTTCGTAAATTGCCTATATTCTATAAATTGCTTGAACTGCTTTACTTATACTGTTTTCCACATATTTTACACTGGGTGTTGAGTTGTCTAATCCAGGAAATAGGTGTTGATTGAAATGTAGAATTCGTTCAAGTCAACTATTTGTGTCATAGATTTTTGAGTCTGTATTTATATTTGATTATTGCCTTAACTTTAGTTAGTAGTTTTGTCACAGAATGCCAAAGGGGGAGCATGTTAGGTTTTTAATTATGTAATTGGTAATTCCGTAAACAAAAGGGACTTAATTGTAAATGTTGTAAAAAGTCAATGAGTAATGTACAATTATATGAAATTAGGGTTTTTAGGTCTGAGATTCGAGAATGGCAAAAGAAGGAAAATACGACGCGGATTTTCACTAGACTATCGCCATGGATTGGCTTGAGTGTCAAAAGCAGAACCTCCTTTGCTCGACTGTCGTCTTACCTTTGCTCGAGCAACGCATGTCGTTCGATTGTCCCTGAGTCCTCGCTCAAGCGACAGTGTTGTCCGAAATATTTTTATTTCAAGCGACAGTGTTGTCCGAAATATTTTTATTTTGCATTTTAAAAGTTTTTTCCTCGGCCCATTATTTTCCTTACCTACCTATAAATACAAAAACACATCTGAACGTGATTTCACAAAGTTGAACATTGAGAGCCCTTCATTAGAGAAAATTCATACATATTCCATCCTGTGAGTCTGTTTTGATAAGAAAAACATCACATCCATAATCCACATCTATAGCAGTTACTGAAGATTGAGGAAAATTGATTGGATTTCCAGTCGGTGAAGAACATGGTGTTCTTCATGATCCACAGGAGATAGACGATTCCGCAAAGTTAGGAGTGTTGCGGGGTACCAGATTCTAGGAGAGCTTTGAAGATTGCAGTTAAAGATTGGTGCAAGGGAGCACAGTTTCCAGGAGAGATGTAAGAACTTTAGTTAGGAGATCAGATAGTACGTGTCGTCATCTAATCAGGTAAACTGTAAGTGTTTGAATCGTTTATAGTGGATTGACTGGCAAAGTGCTCGAAATTTTTCAGTTGGGTTTCTTCGTGATCATATCGTGTGTTGATTTACTGCTTTCATTACTATTTATTTATTGCTTATCATATTTGCAGTATTTAAATATAGGAAGAATTGATTTGCATGCTTAATCATCTAGAATAATAATTTAATTAGTGACTTGTTGCTGATCAAATCTAAACATAATTTTAATTCCGCATTAATACCTATTCACCCCTCCTCTAGGTATTGTTAGGGTTGAACTACGTAAGTTTCAATATTGCCTTCCATACTTTTTAGACTTTTGTAAATCGAGATAACTGAAAAGATAAAGACAAAACCAAAACAAAAAAGTTTAACAGCCTTGATAGCAAAACACTGACCAAAGGCACCACCGATGAATATGTAAGCTGTTATAATAAGGCAAAGGAAAAGACTCGTCGACCAGTAAATTGATGGAAACTCTAAAATAAAAAAAAATGCCAAAAAAGAGGCGAGCAAATTGCTATCCTTTGCCCACCACTTTCCTCGTCATCACCTGGTTCCTCATCTAGGACTTTAAATCTACATAAAGATACGTTCATAAGTTACAAAATTAATACAGAAAATGTATATAGAATTAATCTTCCTATTCTTTTCTTGGTCATTCTTATATACCAATATACCATCAACTTGTTCATTTTTCACCCCAAGGATTCAAAAGATTTATTTTCTTTTGAAGTTGCTTCTGAATATGGTACTTACTCTCTTGTTTCCTTGTCGACTTGGATTACTTTAACTACGAACTATTCTTCCATTTCAGCATCCTCTAGAGTGACCCTTGCTGCTACCTGAATTACACATACAAGTCAAATGAGAATGTCATCCCTATGCCCTTCATAAAGATATAATTACATCACATCCATAAGTGGCTTTAAAAAAAAGAAGAATAAGAAGAAAGGAAAAAAAATGGTTTAAAGAATTCATTGCAATTTAGATGAATGCATACTTGTTTGCCCTTCATATTAGCAAGAGTAGCTGATTAATCACAAAAGGAGAAAGTCGCAAGACATCTGAATCAGGTTTCATCCATTTCTTTTTCTGCTCATTACCTTCTGCAGTTTGCTTAAAACTATATTTAAAAATTTTTAAGCAAATAATGAAGTTCCATGAAAGAAAGTTTCACAAAGGAAATGCATAGTACCCATTATCTAAGATGTCAAACTTCTTGACCCCAAAAAATGTGCCATTAGAATCTCTGCCACGTCTCCTCCATGTGGACATCACCTGTACTGAACATCCCGTTAGAAGGCAAGGGCCGTCGATCGACAAAAATGTCTGGCAACTGTTTGCAATCCGACTGTCAAGTTAACTGCTGGACGAGGGAAATATCAGTGCAAGAGTGAAAGAGAATAGGGTTAGAGAACATACATTAATTGTAGCGCCCCAAAATTTCATACATCTTGAGTTGTTACCAAAAATAATTTCATTTACTTTGCGGAACGATAAAATAATATTATTTAAAAATATAACAAGAATATTCATACGTTTAAACTAAACATGAAAACATGACCATAAATTAAGTAATTGTTTTGAACAAATAAAAGTGACTAATAATTTAAAGCGAAAAAGAAAAAAATGAACTTAATATTATCTCTTTGATTCCTTTTGGCAGTGACTAATCTGTAAAAATTTGTAACAGTGAGTAATTTTAAAAACACCTAGTAAGATACATGCAATTTCCATACATAATTACATACAATAAAGTAAACATTTCATACCACTCTTCTCGTATAGAGTATCTCGGTGACCAAGCAAAATACCCATCTTAAATCTCGTAGGATTTCTTATCTCTCTTAATAAAGAACCCGAAGGTACACAGATAATTTATGCATAAATTACTTAACATAAAAGCATAAGAAAACGAACAACTTATACAAAAGTATCTTACCTTGATTGATTGAACGAACTTTTGATAATAAAAAATGTACTTAGAATTTACAGCTGCTTTAAATGAAAGCTGCTGTGTAAAATTCTGTGGTGGTGAATTATGGGACATTGACACACTATTTATAGTTGAAAAATTTAGTGGTTGAGTTATAGAGAAATTGTGATGGAAAATCGTATTTATCACATTTGATAAAATTGAATTGCTAGTAAATAAATCATAAGGTGACGTGTACAAGATACTTATCACAACAAAAAGG